>JAHZNB010003815.1:0-10137 GCA_027744295.1 Callyntrura guangdongensis
TTTATTTGCTCCGACAAAAGCCATCAAATTACCGCAAACTTCTTTAGGGCTTTTTTACGGAAGGCATAATTCTCTAATCTCAAAAGTGGAGCCGCTATATGCGTGCGTGCGTGCACACAAAATTTTTGTTTCATGATGAGTGAGAGTAAAGAGAAAAGGGTTACATGGCCATAGTTTTTTTTCGTTTCATAAAAACATGTAAATGTTCATAATCTTTTAAGGAAAAATTAAGCATATTTATTACTTATAATGAGTGCTCGCTCATCATAAAAACGGTGATTCCTTTTACTTGTGACAGATCTTCCAATTTTTAAAAAATATGGTTTCCTTCGTCTTCAACTGAATAAAATTGCACATTAATCTAATGAAGGCAGCAGTGGTAAAGTACTTTTCGACCGTGCATGTTTGAGAGAGAAACAAAGAAAGAGAATGTTGGTCTCTTTTGTGTCTTATGGGAAAATTAAATACTCAAGAGGATCATTCATTTGCTGCAATGAACCTTTTTCTTGGGCAAAAACAATTATTTTATTATGCACAGTGCCATAATAAATTTGCTCTCTGAATCTGAATTTATATTTTATTTATTCATCTCAAAATTCTGGGTAAGCACAAGCAGAGAATCAGTTTATTACTTTGGAATAACAAATTAAATCATAGCGACGTATACTTAAACGTACATGTTGTATGTGTAGACCGACGCAAAGTAATAATTTATAAGCATCTTCCCCGGTGTACACAAGTAGGTAGGTACACACACAAAAAAGCGCAACAAAATTTTGACTACCACTTCTCATTTTTCTATTGCCATTGTTGATTTTTTATACATGCAATGATGAATAATACTTTGAGGTAAGTAATACCTATGTTTGGGCACATGGAGACCGCTTTCCTTTTTTCAACTACGGGTCAACAAGTTATGAATGATAATAAGGAGACGACTGACTAATTAAAGAAGCTTTTGTTCTTCATTCCCAAATGATTATAATGCTAATGATGACTGTGCGATTGTTGCTTCCACGAATAAAGATTCCCTATGTTTATTATGCATTATCCTCATCGTACGGTTTTGATCTTGATGGGGATATTGTGATGATGACGGCGATGCTGCTGATGATGATGATGAAAAATGTGGGCTGAACCTAGTATTTCGTAGCAGAATGTGAATGAAATCCGTACCCCTTTACACGATTAGAGGTACATTGGTGAAAGAATAAGCAGCATGGGAAGGAAAGAGAAATAGTAAATTAGTTTGCTGAAGAATATTCATTGATTAATTCTAAACAATGATAGGAAGTAAAAGGCAGAGACAGTCCCCCACACACATGTACACACATTTGCTTAAATAGCAGAGGATATAAAAGTATGCTCAAAGAATTACAACGTTGACTGATTACATCACTATGTCTACAGCCTGGCATCACTTTTGTTAGGTTTTGTAAGGAGAGATTCTTTTGGTACTCAAAAGTCAAGTAAAATGACAAGAGCTTGAGATTCTAGGTGCCTACTGCCTACCTGTTGTACTTACAATTTATAATCAAGAAGGCATGTGCCTGCATACCTAGTACCTGGTGGTTAGTTGTCGGCTTATTTTTAGATGGAGGAAAAAGGAAACAGCTAAAAACTGTGATATAGTCAACTAAAGTCAAGTGTTTACAATTTGTACTTCCTTTCTGTGTTCTGAGGCAGCGTTATACTTTGGTGATATATCTTTCCAAGGAATTTACAATTATAATTTTTCATGAATTTCGTACGCCCTCTGTTATCCTGTGCTCAGTAATACCCATGTTATTAGCGGGGAATGAGAGAGAATTTTTTAATATTTAGCAATAACATTGGCTTTTACGATACACTTGAGGAGCAGTATGAAAATTCATGAAGGATTTAAGTATGTGCCACCATACAGCAAGTCATTTGACTTTTCCTTGAAGAGGATTTCATTGTTCTCTTGTACCCAGTAGTGCATCAGTGGTCGTGGTGAATTTTCGAGCTGCGCCAGCCAGAGTAGAGAATGAAACAGACATCCCATTCATGTCCCCTTTTTTGGACATAATTTACACGATTGGGACGCCTCATTTGGCCATATTTGGTTGGATTGAATTATCTCTTCCTTAGGGAAGTTTTTGCTCATTCAAAAAATTGTGATCTCTCCAAAAGATGCTTTTCGTTGTTGAATGACATCATTTGATTGAATCAGACAAAAAGAAGCTACCAAACTATTAGTACGTGTGATGGAGCAGTCTCCGCTTTATAATGTATGGAAACTCTCGTTAAAGCGAAATACACAGTAAATATAAATGGGATGCTCAGAAACGACATTCAGGGAGTCTTTTAGGAGATAATGTATGGCATAGCTTGGTGGTTGCGTGACGATCTATATAGCAGGCTTTGGAAGTTATAAAGATCTTTGAGAAAAACAAAAGTGCAGAGATGAAAATCGTAACAAAATTTACATGGGCCAAAATTTATGTAACGAACAAGTTGTACATTATATACTACACTGTGTGTATGTGTATGTGTACCAGTACAGCGCTGCGATTGAATCGCACAAGAGCCTTAGACTATCTGGTGAGACGTGAGAGGTTTTTATCCACTGCGTCGACGAGAAGATAACATCACCATATTATAAAAACGGATCGAAGCCGCATTAATCAATTTATAGCCAGTCATTCACTAGATGTGCAGAAGTTGAGTTGTGATGTGTTGCTGGTTTCACGATGATGATAATAAAATAACATTTGGAGGATGTTGCAAAGGATAAACTGCGCACATTGGAAAATGCTGACAGCATTGGTGTGTGTGGGCGGTGAGAGGTTGACTTGACATGACATGACTTTTCTTTCTTAATTTTTTTCAAATGTTTATCGCAACAGTCAGTCTGTCATTCAGACCTTAAATTCTGTACAACTTTTTTAGTCGATTGAAAATAATGTGTCCCATAGTCCTCGTCATCCTCTCTGTCCACCGCCATCGTAGACATTGTATTTATTCAGAAAATTGTAGTCTTATTATTCTCACTAATAGCGCTCTGCGTTCTTGAAGAAAAGATGAGCTCACACAATGCAGACGTCGTACGTCCAATAGATAAGAGGCGAAAGTCGCCCATGGGCTTCAATGGCCATGCAAATTGGCAAGTCATTATCTTTATCGATAAATCATTTTTAAGGGCTGACTGACAAAAACGATACGATATGTAAATGCCACAAAATTACCTGAGCGCGCAGTATGGCGAAGTGCTTGCGTTCTCCGCGCACACTTACCGTGCTTTTAAATGTCCCAGGAAAAGGAGAGCGCATAGAGAGAAGCACCCTTTGAACTGATAGCGGGACGCACATCTCAGAATTTTATCTGAAGAATTGCAACAGTTTCCTAATAACATCATCTCAAGGGTACTGCTTTCATTTTGTATTAATTTGAAGTGTCAAAACTTGTCATCAACACAAGGACAAAGTTTATAGTTTATAGCATTGACTGATAATGTATTAGTACGCACGGTAGTGCGTCAAAGGTTATGTCATACATACAAGTTCAAATGGAGTTTTTTCTAGCTTATTTGCAATCTGACTAATATTTCCATCTCAATTAAAACCTCTTACAAATAACCAATATGTAATGGAGTAATTACAGATGATTAAAGTCTGCGCAGTCGGTGATCGTAGTGGTTTAGCCGTGCTCTTGACACGATATTAGTTTTGGAAATATGGACTGCTTCAATCATACTTTATTGTATGATTTGTCACTATTTATAATGACGAATCCTTTTTAGATAACGAATGTAAAGCCAAAGATCACTCATCAATTAAAGTGAAGCAATTGCTCAGTTTAAATCCTTCCTAGGAGAAAAACCACGTCTCGTCAAGACGAAAACAAATGCGCATTTCATTTTAGTGAAATAAAATGTGCGACGAATAAACCGATGAATGTGACAGAATGAAAAGTATAGATGAAATATTACGATTTCATTATTTTCTGTATAAAAACGTTCTTGCAAGTCAACAAAAAATCTGTTGTTGTTCGTTTTGTTATTATGAATTTATCGTTAAAGAGCAACTGATGGTCAAGAGGGCAAAGAAAACGAAGGAAAAGTTATGCTTTCAGTAAACAATTCCAGGATTCCCTAATTTGGCTAAACTTCTGCGCTAGCTGCTCATGAATTGACATTTGACAGGAATAAAACAACAACATTATGGAAATGCAAACTATATTACGCTGAGCCACGTCAACAGGATAGTGATGATTGTCAGCGTGTTCAATTTACTGTGTCATTTCACACAAATTTACAGACTAGTTAAAACGAAGATGGTGATAGGAAGCATATAAAGTCAAATAAAAAAATCACCTCAGTCAAATCAAAACACACAGAGAGGATATGATTAGTCAGGTTCAGCCAGCAACGTACCTGTTAAACTTCTCAGGGCTACCACACATTTTCATTTCGTACGAATACTACTCATCTCTTCAAGATCTTAGTGCTGGGTCCCAAATAAAATGCTCTCTGTAGAATTCACCCCCACGAGTTGTACCCGAGAAGACAATGTAGGTACATATTTTTACTTGTAACTGTCACGGAATAACAAAGTAAATCTTTCCGGATGCCTCCTTGTTGCGATTCCCATAAACACATTCGCTCTCTTTACTTTTGTATGAAAATATCGTGGCTGGAAATCTTCGACTATTTGTCTAGGAGCTAAATGCTGTACGCTTAAAGGATGTTATTTTCTTTACACATTGTCGACTTTAGTTTGTCCATCTGTTCGACAATAAGGCACAACGTATCATGTAATGGTAAAATAAGAGGCTCTAGTTCTAACTTGTATGGTTTTTTATACTTCTTCGCCACCTTGCTACAATTTTTTGTGACCATTTATTTATCTCTCCAGTTTGTGGATTTTGAATGAGTTCACTCACTCAGAAAACGACACAAGATTGTTCGAATGGTCAAACTACTTTTCTTCTTGTTTCGGGTTATAAAAGAAAGCCAACAACAGTTGTATGTAGGAAAAAGAAGCAATACCCGTGTTTTCGTATAATATTATGCAACTACACTAGTAACAACAACAACAAGCGCGTCTCAATGTAAGACAGCTTTTACATACCGAAACAACCAACGCCGTAGAATGATAAATGTTATTATTACAATGGGTGACCAACCACAAAATGAAGTTTAAGTGTGGTATTACTATCCCATTCAAAAAAAATCCTGTTGGCCTTCTAAGGCACGCATTTTTATCTTTTGTTCCCTCGTTTACGAACCAAATAGTTACAACCATGTCTAGTCGATTGACAGCCCATTGCATTTTTCTCTATTTACTACTTGTTGACTTGCTCGGAATATTTACTGGAGATGTGGCTGTGAAACGATTTCAGAGTCAACTTACCATTTTTTTATCTGTACATGCTGTTTCCTAGATTCCACATTGACTCTTAAATGCCAGAGATTTTGCCTGTCAAGACGTTTTGATAAAGAAAAGTGAGCGTACACAATGAAACGTGCTCATGCGTGGGTGGCAGTGATTGCGCTGTATATTAACCATGAAGCTAAAACATTTTTTTAGAGATGTACAGGTACGCTGAGCATCATCGCTAGCTATGGGTAAACATCATTATGGTGTTTTAGCAGCATCATAACAGCCAAGACTCCCCGTCAGAATAAGATGCTGCAAACAAATTTCGCTGTTTTCATTACTATTAAACCTGGTGGTGGTTGAGCCGATTAAAACATATACAAGCTGTGAATTTTCATAAATAATTTGAACTTTGAGCGTTGGGTAGTTTAAATTATGCTTCATCGGGCTACCACAAACACCTGCAAGATTTGCAGACTTGTAATAGTTGTCATGTTGCTGGTTATGGTTACAACAACCACCTAGGTACTTTTTGCACTTTTTGGAATGAACAAGCAATCAGGCAACCCTTAACAGAGAAGATTTGACATTTGGTGCATATATGGCCACATTTTCTTCTGTTTTTAGAAAGAGGAATCAACCTTAGCCATTTTGCTCTCATTTCCCCTTGTGCTAAATATTTCAAGCTGTACATAGGTATATATCTTAATAAAAAAGGTGCTAAAATGTGGACGACGGCAAAATACGGGAATGGAAATTATACCATGTAATCAGCTACCTTATCTGTAAATACGACTTAATACTTGTTTTTCAGTAGTAATTTTAGTAGTGGTTGTTGTGCATGTACAAGTGTGGGACTGTACTTCGGTAGGGTAAACAAGCCATTATATTCCGCATTTTCTATTATTTCCTTACCTGATTTCATCACGATAATCATCTGAGATAGTAATTGCCATGCGCCTAAAACATTAAAGCGTCCACACAAGCACTGACCGTATTTACTCTCTGTTTTTAGATTACTACGTTTTCTTCCTTACATAGGCATCTTCAATCCTACCTTGAAAATTTCCAATAAACACTAAGTAGCACGCAGGATGAGCAAGGAAAAAGTAGAGAAACACAAAAATGATAATGTAACTAGACACATAATAGCGAGTTGGTGTGTTACATCGTGTGCTGTGTACCTGCTCGCATACTATTATTAATGAAAAGCCTGTCTTTACTTGCAATAATTTGTCTCTTTGACTTGTATTTACTTCTTAAGTGGTAAAAGTTACTTTATGTGATAGTGATGACTAGTTGCTGTCTGTCTTCAAATAAAATAACCCAGAAACAGCCAATTTAACTATGCATTCGGCACAGGAGGTTGCGTTCCCTCCAATATTTATTAAAGATGAAAGGCTGTCAACGGAGTTTTACTTGATTGTGATTCCTGAAAACAATGTCAGAATTACATTATATTAAATCTGTATGCCTGACTGTATGAAAAATGAATGAATGTTACTTGAAATTTGGTGTAATAGTAAATCTGTTAGTGATATATACGACAAGGCGCTAGTTGATTCATCTCTTCCTTTGGGCACACTGAGGAGGCGACAAGAAAATTTTCATTCTAAAAATTTTAATTGCTCATATCAATGGTCAATTAAACGAGAACAAGTAAATTATACCAATTTTGACTTCTACTGAAGAGGCAAACAAGGGGGCCTTTTTTGTTAGAAATAAATTGAAATATCATGTATTTACACGCTTCCGCCACTTTTCTACGATTACTTTCTAGTTTTTCTTCTTCAATAAACTTACAGGTGGGGAAACTTTATTAAGTAAATAGTGGCTGCATCCTCATCATCATTCGCTCACCATTGTAACCTACTCTTTGAAGGAAAAAGAGTTATTATTACGATGTTTGACTACCTGCCAGGCTGCTTTTTCATACGCTATTGAAACTTGTGCGTGCCTCAACAAAGACGCAGACCAAGCCAACAACAGCAAAGTTAAAGCTATTATATTCAGTACAAGCGTGCAATGTGATTTGGTGTGTGGGTAAATGCAACACAGTAGAAAATGAAAAGACTACTAACTACTACTGCCAATGCCACATTAAAGTTAAAGCGATGCATAATACATATTATGTAAAGAAAGAAGGCAAGGAGAGAGATGTGCATCATGGAAGGAAAGCCAGAAAAAATTAAAAAATCAACCAAGCTGAATTATGAACTCATAATCGTAACAGTTAATGTTATTTGATGTCATTTTTAATATTCTTGTCTACTTAATGGGATGCTAAGGATGACACAAGAAGCGTGTGCTCCCTCTGGCTCCTTCAAACAAAAAATGGTGTTTTTCTTCAAAAGAAGTCATGTGTTCATTTCATCATTACAGCTGTGACTTCATACTAAAAAAAACTGGTAGAGGGATACACTATGGGTACCTGTATACCTACTTAGGTGCCTTCTTCGCTGCTTGAAAAAAAAGAATGCTGTGTCGTAGAAAAAGGATGTACATACAGATAAAAAGCAAACTAAAAAGTAAAGGAAAACATGAAGAATGGCAGGTAATAGGGGGCACAGTTTACCTGTCAAAATTATTGTAAATTTTTCAGTGCTGATGCGCGCATATACTACACTAACTAACTACACGAGCAATACCGAATGTGATGATGAGAAGCCCCATATTTAGTGCAGTGGAAGGAAGTCGCTCGTCATTCAAGCTCGCATCTTGGCTCGTTTTTTAAAAAGAAAATATTTTCTAACACTAGAGAGTTGTTTCAGAGAGAGAGAGAGAGAGGATGCTGACGCAGACCGGGTTCTCTGCTAGCAGACACTTTATTTCGTACACTGATTACTTGACTCGTCGTCACTGCTGTGTTATTTCAGTGATAATATGGTGTAGTGTGATATTCTTCGACTGATATCCTCGTTTATCATGCTGTGAAAATGCCATGTGCCTCACTGTGTAATCGACGTGACTACGTAATTATAATGACAGAGGAAGGAACAGTTATGACTTTCTTACTACCAATAATGTCACTACTTACTGTATCATAAAAAGTGAGTAGGTTCATATGTACGAAGACAGGTATTATGCTGTTCCAACAAAACTTACAACATCGTCAACACAACGTTATTGTTGTGCCCATTTTTAATTATCTGCTTAGGGTTTCTTTAACTTCCTTTATGATCTTTACCCTTTTTGTAACAAGACGTACCTACTTATTATTCTGTCATGAAAAAAAAAACTAGTCAAAATCAAGTTTCATTTGTAATATGGAGGTTTAATATTCTGTATATTGCCGTAAATACCCTTGCTAATTTTTTTGTATCTTTTCTGACGAACGACAAATGAAAAATCTGATAGAAAACCAATGTCAAATGTTGTTTTCATCTCAAGTGCAGTGGCAAAAGTTGCTGACAACAGGGCTTCTGTAAAAGTTGCAAGAATATATTTATGAGGTTTTGAAGAAGCGTTTATGAAAAGGATGACAGTCGATGACAGAACAAACCGTGACATGGACACAATTCTGCTACCAGTTAAAAGTACATTCATCACTTCTCAAATAATCTGATACTTTTCTCCTTTTCTCTTCCTCCTCCCCTATACAACATTCAACCTCTTCCTCTTTGGGACAGCCAGTTTCTCCATCTCCATCCTGTTTTATGGCAATGGATATTTTATTATTTCTAACGGGGCAAAAGGGCAGCGACTGTTATGACGAGTTTACATGTCGTCAAAATACGACATTGGACATACTGAGAATGACAAATCCAATCCTTATGGGTTCTTGTTGAGATTGACAAGTGACATTGGTTATTTCAACGGGCAACAAGACCTAGCGTACACGCATGACGCAACGGCTTTCAAAGGGTTATTTGCCTGTTTGCCATACAACGGGTGGATTCATGATGATGATTTTAAAAACAACAGTTCTACAGCGATTCGATTAATATAATACGTATTGATGACGGTGCCTGGCTGTAAACCCCTGGTATGCTTGTCCCCCACAAGTGGCGAAACAATAGATGCTGAGAAAACAGTAGTTCATGTACGCAGCCAACCTTTCTCGACATTATACTCGTATTGTGTGTAAAACCTGCTATCACCGACAGACAATAAAGACGATTTGAATGTATATCAAGGAATTTGCGTGACTCACTTGCTTAACTTGACAAGAATCAGTCACGATCACGATGATGATCGCAACAACGCAATGCAGTGTCTCTCACTAACAATAAGAATGTAACGACAATGAATGAATGAGACTTATCAAAATATTGATATTTCACTTGCCACGGTGCTTTCGGTGGTATACACAAACGTAATCAAGTTTAGGTATCAAGTACATCGATCGACAAACCATTTGGTTTTTTTGTATCTTTCCGTCTCCAATAACCGTTCACTTACAGTGTAGTGGCAGGCTAGCAGGTATCATTTGTTTGTTGTACCTATTAGACGTGCTTGTTAGTTTATACTACAAAATATACATGTAAATTTGGATGACGATGAGAATGCTGCCGGTCGCTCTACTTTTTGGTGAAGTCATGCGTGACTCAACTTGTAGTTAAATACGCTACATTACACAATGGATTGGATCAACCGCATATTCAATATTATTGTAACACACTCTTTCCACATGTACGTCTTTATTTACATATGTGGTTCGTATAAAGTTGATATAAGAAACAATACCATCAACAGTTGACTGTTGCGCATGGCCTGACAGCCGCGGTTTTATTGACTAACTAAATGATACACATCTTCTGTAATCCTGGTTAAAAATTCGTTTCCAACCAAGTTT
>JAHZNB010003816.1:0-10662 GCA_027744295.1 Callyntrura guangdongensis
CTGAGTGGTTGGAAAGACAACCACGCTTACAGGACTATCTGACCGATGTTCAAGTCCACCACCTGGTTGCTGTTGTTGACCTCTCGTCCTATTTAACAACGCTCGTCGCCCACTTTCCAACAATCTTGCGCTATGACTTGGACTACCACTAGAAGCAAGACTGGGGTTACTTCCAGAAAAACTGCTGGCCGGGGTACTGGTCATGGAATGCTTCATTTGCTGTCCTTGCTGTTGCTGCGGTTGAGATTGCCCAGCTGGACAACTAGCCAAAGTGCTTAAGCTTTCATTTACGTTTATCGTTAATTTTTCTAGTGCTTGCCACACTTCCAAATTTTTAATTTTTGACGCTGCTTCTCCACCTCCTTCACTTGCCACTAGGGGGAGGCATTGCTTGAGCCATGTGAATACGGTGTGCATAAGATTTTCGGGAATGAGTATTGTCCTCCTTGTCAAACTCGCCACTATTCCGTTTTGCTCTCCAGGAAGACTATCAATAGTAAGCACGTGATCTAGTACCGCTGTCAACGAGTCAGGATCTAAATACGCGATGTATTCCTGCAGTCGGTGATCTGTCCCTTCCCACCTATGAAGAGCAAGTGCTTGAAGATTTGTCGCCACTTGAGAAAGCGTGTGGCGTGCTTGACTGCCTACTGGAGCGTCTGTAACTCCAAATGGTTCAGGATTTGTGACCGCTGGGCAGATAAAAAGAGCCCAAATAAGATCCGTACAAATGGTGCTCACTTCCTTTTCTGGGTGGCTGCCGCTCAATTGCACATGAACGGATTTGATAAGCCAGGCCAGGCCCGGAGGAAATGAGTGAATGTTGTCGAGAATTGAGTCAATAAAGAGTTTCGTGAGCTTGGCCATTTTCTCTGTACGGTCCAAAATGGCAATGTCTTTGTTCTGTTGAGCGGCTGAATTTTGTAGAGCTCCGGCAATGTCCATCGGGACTATGGGGGAGGTCGTAGGGACATTGGTGCCAAGGCATAATAATTCTGGAGAGGACAACAACTGTGTTATCGGTTGATGGAGTGATCCGACCAGAAACAATCTTGATGACGGGGTCGTTTCAGAGATGAGTCTGTATAGAAAACTGAAGGCACATGACCCTTGGCGTAGCACACGACGGGGACTTTCTATGCCCAGTAGTTGATGACCGGCCAGGGCACTCAAAAGTTTAAGATGACTTGAACCATCTCCAGGGAGTGGTCCACCGATACCCCCATAAATATTAATTACGCCCTGAAGAATATCACCAAACGGAAGAATCGGTGTGGAAGATGATGCGGGATTAGAGGCTGGTGCCGATGGTGGAGTGGAGGTGGATGTATTGAGTCTGAATTGAGTTTGACTTTGAATTCCTCGTTCCTTTTCGTAAAGGCTGAGACACAGTGCAACAATTTCAGGGTGATTCCGAAGCAGTGTAATGAGGTCAATGTAATGTTGAAGGTAGCGTCCTGAAATGAGTTTATGAGCTTGAACAAGTTCCAGATTTTCTGTCACATCCCCCGCACCCCCGTGTTCAGAAGGTGAAACCACAAAGGGGCACGAGAATGGGGATGAGAGTGGCCCAGAGTTGGACATGTTTTCCAAACGCAAGACGATGTTGTCCCGTCAGCCATGTCTGATGTAGTAAGCCAGTAGAGAGCAGTTGGACCTGTGGATTATATACGTCAAAGTTATGTGGCATTTTTAAAATGAACAGTAAAAATGTACGATAAGATAGCGATGAAGATAAAAACCTTGCGATTAAGCCCCTCAATTTCTTTTCGCTCATTCGCTACGAAAAGTTTCTCCTGCTTCAGCCTTCTGCAGAGGTCAATCAGATCAAAATTCGAAGACGGCATTATCTCACAGTGATGAAGATGATCCACTGGCAACCACAACTTGTAAAAATGCTGATATTCAGAGAGTAGCTCTCTTTCACTTCCAACGTCGACGTCAATTATTTTAAGTAGTAATTCTTGTTTACTGCAATACATAATCAATAGAACATACATATAATTACACAACAAATTATAACAAATCTGAAAGTTAACTCTAATGCCAATCTTGGGCCTATAAATGAATTTCTTATTAACCAAACAATTAACTCATTCTGTTGGTAATTAAATCATTTCATATAAGTTTAATTATTCTGTTCCCATCATCCATTCTTTTTTAGGAGGGATCAAAACTACAAAATTTTGCTCTTCACTTCACAACTTACCTCGTTACTATTGTGCTTTTTGTGACAATAATAGTTAAAAAACTAACTGAAGATCACACTTGTCATATTACAACAAAGACGCTGTAAGGTTTCCCTGGAGATAGATTCCATTGTCATTGCTACTGCACCACTTTGTCGGTTCCGTCATTACTTCTGTTCCTATAGTTAGTGATGATAACTCAAAACTGGCTGCTTGGTGTATGATAACCTTTGTATTTCCATCCACCACCAAAAGTGAAAAAAAAATCAGATTAAATTTTTGACGCCACAGTCAACAGTTTATACCACAAGTCGCAGTAGTACCAACATCAACAACGTCCTATGTCCTATGTAATAAATTACCACTCCATTTCCTGAGATTCATTGTACCAACCAACCACTAAATTAATAGCTTTTTGGTACCTTCAAACTTTTTTCTATAACTCCATGCTAAAATCATACCCAGCAAGGAACATCACACCACCACCAACTACAGCCAGCAACATTTCAAAATACTCAACAATACAACAACAATCACAGTCTTACCAAAATCTCCGTTGTGAATTCTCAACTTCTCGCCTTGTTTATTTTTCGCACAGAAGAACACCAAACACCACTTCTTCTACAAAAGTGCAACAGACAGCCAGGCACACACACCTTACCAAGTAATTAGTAATCTACAACTTTTTGGTCTTTCTTTTCATAAAACAGAGTTTAGTAATTTAAACAACCATCATAGTCGTCGTCTTGGTCGGCATTGTTGAGTATTGTTGCCTGCCGTCTTGCCTCGGCTGTCGCTCTGTGATTCAACTTGGACCAAAACAATAAAGTCGTCGTCAGAACTAAATGGGGAAAATGGGAGTTTCTTATTATTATTGTCTGCTCAACACTCAACATCAGATTTTACTACTACTGCTGCTTGAAGCACACACTGCGCACTCAACACAACAAATACAATTAACCAAAGGGTTGTTATTGTTATGATTGCTGCTGGTGGTCTCTGTTGTTTTGCAGTTTTTTACTGCATCTCTCTCTCTCTCGTCCAGCCAGTAGTCAGCAAAAGCACGCAAATCACAGTTTCGTTTTGTTTCGCATTGACAGATTGCCTATCCTTCCCATGTTAGACGATCACTCGAGTCTAATTTACGTACTGAGAGTACTCTCCTGTATATTTACTGTTGGGGGGATAAAGTATAACAATCCAAGTGCCACGATGCCCGGTAATTTGTGCGCGAAATACCGCTGCTTGAATTTCGGGCTATGTCTCTCTCTGCTTCGCTGTAGTCGAGTCAGTGAAATTTATCTAGTCTATTTACCATCCAGTCTAATACCAGTTTTGTTGGCTTTTTCGCTAAGCGATTTTGTTAGTGGGTCATCATCACTGACAAAAGGTCAATTTAACGGTTAAAATGGTAAGTTGCAGAAAGTAAATGTTTAAAGGTTCATTAATTTATAACCTGAAAGTGGTGTGTATGCTTGAAATTAAATATAGAGTAGAGCGTTAAAATGTTGTTATAAGGAAACATGAAACATTCAATACTTTGCTAGTTGTTGAATGCAGGGTTAATTAGTGGTGCATTTTAAGCAGTTAGTTAATAGTGGTTACTTTTTTAAATGATTTGTTTTGTCCAGACCACCAAACGCCGTAATCATGGAAGGTCGAAACATGGCCGAGGGCATACCAAGCCAGTAAGGTGCACCAACTGTTCTCGTTGTGTGCCCAAGGATAAGGTAAATAGTGAATGCCATTTAGTTATTAATTAAATCTCGAGATTTTTGATAACAAATTAAATGGGTGGTGGTGCTTTTTCAAAGCGCAAATATTTAAATATTAATTTGATGTCGACGGTGTATTGATGATCCAACAGGCGATAAAGAAGTTTGTCATTCGTAACATTGTGGAGGCGGCCGCCGTCAGGGACATTTCCGAACAATCTGTGTACACTAACTACATTCTTCCTAAACTGTACGCCAAGTTACATTACTGCGTCTCATGCGCTATACACTCCAAAGTGGTTAGAAATCGTTCCAAGAAGGACAGAAGGGTTCGAACCCCACCACCAAGATTCCAACGTCCAGGAGTAATGAAAAATTATTGATAAGCAACTTGTATTCCACGATTACTATATTAATTTAACAAAGAGGTATTCTACTAAAGAATGTGTTCTCTTCTGCAGGATCAGGCTCGTCAGCAAAACCGCAAGTAAATTAAAATTACCTTTATGTGCTCGTTCGTTCATAAGTTAATAGGTTAGGTTAAATAATTTTCTCTGTGACTGAGTTTGGTGTTTTGGGGAGAAAAATATAAACGAATAAAGAATATTTTATTTCTTCACAAAAATACTGATCTACTTAACTATTGTTTTAATTGTTAGTGTACTTAGTTCATAAACAATTGTAAATTTGATTCTGTCTCTGTATGGATTACAATTTCTTATTTATCATTACAATTACAATACATGTAAGTTATAAGCAGTGCCAGTCAAAATGGTAATGAATGGTCAAGGTCAAATAGGAATCATTCAGTCAGTCCGAATGGGGATTCTTGCCGTACTCAAAAACCAAGCCCTGCCCCTTCGCTTATCATTTCCAGACCTTTACTATACGAACTTCTTTCACTGGTCGTGCCCTGCGTGTCCTTACTATCCCGATGATAAATATCACTGCCACTATTCATCAGTTGTCGAAGATGATCGTCGTCCTCTTGCTGAGTGTGATCCACTTGAAAGCAAGGACAAAACGGTTTTTTCAGTTCTTCTGGCTCCGCCGGTCTCTGTTTTCGGAGTCCTTTGAGCACCTTCTTGATGAAATTCTCCAGTTTCTCCGCTGCTTCCCAACAAAATGGATCCAGTCCTCCATCCCCACCATGCATCAAATCAGTGATTTTACAGGAAAATATCAATTCATCCAGAAACCAAACGCGACAGAGATTCACATGATCCAAACACGGGGTTAGGTTGACAGTGACGCCCAGCTTTTCCAGAAATGCTAATAAAATATTATACAAATTACTTTTACCACCGACATTTACAGAAATGTTTCCATTTTCCCTATTACAATTAAGATTGAGATTCCACTTACTTTTTATCCCCTGCAGACGTTCAGTTCTGTAGTCCATCATTCCCTGGAACATGTATGGTCCATAAAGCACCGTTACTGTTCTAGGTATCAAATAGTACACATCCTGCGGACCATCGTCTTCCGCATCACCCTGGCTTGACTTACTTTTTTTGTGATGGTGATCATGGCGCTGGTGTGGTGGCACTGGGTTGACTGGAGGATCCATTTATGTCAATTAATCCGTATAATTTCAGTAATTAAAAACAGCGCAAAGTTACAAAAAAACCGTGAAGGGGCATCGTGAGAAAAATTGCTGTAATTTGTATTAAAGTTTATATACACATTACGTGAACTAAAATAATACTATTAAATATTATCCAATAATTTCGTATGATTTAAAAAGAATTATTTTAAATGATTTAAAAAAAATGTTTTTGTTAAATCGCGATTGGTGATTACAATAGCTTCCACAGTGCAGTGCTACAATAACAATCATGTGGTGATGTTCTCCAGAAAAACCAAAGAGGTTATTATACAAACGTTCCAAAGGAAGAATGTATAGTCATATCCAGTCAAAAATGCTGTTGTGTAATGGTAATAAATCATTGCGTATTTATTTTCCCCATTCTTCATCAGAAAATGATATTAATAATGAATTCTCAGTCATTTTATTTTTTTCCACTGATGAAAAGGATCGTAGTATATAAGGATGACGATGATCAAGACGCTAGAGTCAGTATAGCTATATAGAGCGAGAGAGAGAGAGAGAGCTGTGTGATACTCTCGTTTGGAACCAGGCCAAATAATATTCAAATTCCAAAAAAATGCACACAGGGATAATTTTTCTTGCATAAAATAGAGTACAGACAGAGGAGAGTGAGAGAAAACAAATTTTTGTCGCGCTGGCTTATTTTCTTACAAAGTTAAAGAGATTTTGATGTACAAGTTGGAGATTGAAAATTTGCAAATTTTTGCTCGTTACACTTGGTTTTTTACAAAATACTTTGATAATTTTTCATATATCTTAAAACATAAAATGATATTGTTAAAGACGGTTTATCTCTATCATCTCGTGTTTTTTGTATAAAGTCTCATTATTATTTTCACGAAAATGCGTTTTATATTTCGTCGGTTTCTGAGATTTTTTTATTCACCGGTCATCATCTCCATGAATTCTGAAAATATGTTTAAAAAAAATATTACCACTAAATTATTCAAATTTTGGAATATTTGATAATATTCAAGTAGTCCAGTCACTAATTATTTTTGCTTCGCCTAACACAAAAAATCGGACACAAATTTTTTGAGAAAAATGGAAATAAAATTAATTGGGTTATTAGAACAGCAACAAAAAATATACACGGAGACGCGCTGAGAAAGATTCGTATTACGAGGGAAAATCATCAATCATTTTTCAAAAATAGCGAGAGCATTTTTCATGGGCACACACGTTATTGGCAAGGGGCCACGCTTGGAAAGACACAAACCATTCATAATCCTTTTCATAAGCTATTAGAATGGAACATTTTTTTGCACAGAGAGAGAGAGCGCGCGCGTTTTTCTTAGCGGAAGGCTAATAACCGGCTAATTATCGTTGGTTTTAATGGCTTTCTACTGCTATGCCCTCACCACATAGTATGTCGTTATGATGGTGTCATGCTTATCCGACCGTGAAATATATCATCGTTGGGAAGTGCCATGCCTTGTCGAGGTGTCATCCTTTTCCCCGTTTTGTTTATGACGCTAGCAATGTTTTGTTTGTCGTTGTACAATAATAATAATAATAATAATAATAATACTACATGTCGTTCGTGTGTCTGTCTTGTAGTCTTGTGTGGTTGTTTTGTCTTCCATGAAAAATTCACAAAAATTTAGGAATAGAAAAGAGAAAAAAATATATATCAAGTTATGTGAACAAGACTGGTCTATAATGGGCAAGGCTAACATTTTTTAATATTTTGCTGTGAATCTGAGAATATATTTTAACCAAATAAACTTGTATATAATGGCCGGTTGATAGTGAGCTGTATAAAAAAGAGAGAGTTTATCATGATAACATGAATTACAGCCTATCCATCAGTAGTAAAAAATTGAATGTAATTCCAATATTTTTCAAACTTGCTTGTAAAATCTACAAAGTTAATAGTAATCTCGTCTTGTGATAATGGGAAATGTTACAAAAAATGTTACAATTTGTGACCCGTGGCCACTGCAATAAAAATGAAGTTATAGCCCATTAGTACAATAAACGGAAGGTTTTTGAATTGTGGCAGGTAAAATTAGATTAACGTTTACAAAAACCAATAGAGATGTGGGTTGTATATAGGGAAGCCACTATAGAAGGGGTTGACTATCCCCAGGTTGCCAATAATTGCATGCTCCATTACTGCGCATATTTTTTTCTCTCACAACAAGGAAAGACACCGCGGGGTTACACTACTGCAACTCGCTGCGAGAGATGCCCAGAAAAATGGAAGAAAATGAAGCCATGCATGTAAAAAACAACTTGGTATTTTTCATACGTTTTGACATTTTTGCTTCTTCTTCTTCAACTTGTTCCTCTTCTTCCCTTCATCTTTTCTATCTGTATATCTTTTCTTAATTTTTTTTCAATTTCCTCACACAACTAAAGTGTAAGTGTACTTGTTGAAAAAAGAATACAAGGCTCGGGAAGACTGGTGCTGCTGCTGGCACCTTTCCCAAAAATGATAAATGGGACAAGAGAGAATTGTGAGAAACGGAAGAAGGCAAAAGGGCAAAAAAATCATTTTTTCCGCTCTCTCACTCTCTCGAACAGTTTTGAAGTCTATTAGAAACCTAGAATGGAAAGGTGTTTCTCTGAAGCAAAAAAGAAAAATCCGATTGGAAACTGAACTTCACCACGAAAAAAAAATATGTGTAAAAAAAGAATTCTGAAAAGATTTGTTTAAAAACGCAATAAAATAAAGTCATTATTTTTCCGTTAAAATTTTTATCGTGACAGCTACTGGCGCCGTTTCGTGTGGCTGCTGTGTTGATATTAATTGCTGGTGGGATTGCAACTTCACAAAAAATTCGCATTACACGCAGACCGGTGCTGGTTATCAAATATTTTCCCCAAAAAATGAAATCTCTATAAAAAAAAGTCCGTGACCACTCGTGTAAATCAAATGGAATGTCTCGAAACACCCCAAGATAGGCCTTCCACACAACACGATTTTTGATAAAGCTTTCCATTTTACCCCAACGCCCTCGCACGTGTGCGTGGGCAGATGTTAATGAATTATTTTCCTATTTGGTTTTTTAGCTACAAAAAACGCCAACCTTCATAGTCATGTTGTTCGATAAGCCCGGCCAACTCATCCTCATCGAATGTGTGTCCGAGAGTGGTCAGAATGGTGGAAATTTTGGCAGCCTCAATGAATCCAGTTTTTCCCTGGTCAAACATGGCAAACGCCTTGCGCATCACTGTAACAACCGGAACAAAAATAATATAAAAAAATTCTCTCCTCTTACAACCTTTAAATAATTGACGCTGATAAACTTGTGATAAGGTTTGATAACCATACTCGCTTCTTTCTCTTGTTCCGCCTGATCCGATTATCGCGGATCATCACCATCCCCACGCAAAAGTCACCACACAAAGGAATTAAAAAATCCAAAAAAATCCATTATATTTTTTGCACTACATCACTTTCACTTTTCAACTCTTTTCATAACGATGTCAAAGGTCAAAGTGATTTTTTTACCGGATGACCTTTTTATATGACCCCTGCTCACTTTTAAAATATAAGTTTATGTACAGCTTACCATTTTGAAGTCTCCTGGTAACTAAAAAAGGGTCCTTTTTCCCACCTGCGCTAATTTGGATGACGGTGATCGTCTCTGCTGTTGTTGCTTTGGAGGTAACGGCGACGATGATGTGGCGTGCTGCGTACTTGTCTTTTTGCTCACCCTGACGCTGGGCTTGCGGCTCCTTTGGAACGGTGAAATAGGAACAAGGAATAATACCCCCGGTTTTGCTCTGACTGCCACTACTACTACCACCACCACCGCACCGAAAGAGATATTATCGTCGTCGTCCTCCTCATTTTTACCATTTCCCATCAATACGTTCCCCATTACTTACTAATACACTTTTGTATTACGACGACGACGACACAAAACGACACGGCTTTTTTACGCTGCATCTGCCTCGTCTGCATTATGGTGGCATGGCATCTCATAATAAAAATATGCTTTTCTTTCTCTTTCCAATTCCATCCATTTTCCCTTCCCTTTATGAATTCCATTCACGTGAGCCAGCAGGAGGAGAAGAAGGAGAGAAAAAAACTAGTCACTATGTCACTACTTCTACGATGACTACTACTAGAACTAGTCATCATCGTACTCACCGTTACAACTGCTGCAGCACATTATAGGCTACATATATATTCAGTTGAGAGGAAAGACACAATATTCAATCCTCGGGCAATTGATTACATATTAAATACCCTTCCGAGGAAATGAATGTTATGTTGAATCACAGGACATTTTTTAATTGTTTGAGGTGATTGGTGTTTTAACTGTATGGACATGAGGGGATAGTCCTATCCTGGAATTTTTACTTAATTTCAAGACTCGTAATTTACGTCATGTTATACCTTTGAATTCTCGAGGACATGTCCCCTCTCGTCCCCGTACTGTACTACTGCCATGCAGGTCTTGGAGCAACTTTACAACTAGTGGCGAAGAACGTGAGGAGACGAGGGGAGAAATACCATATCCTGTAATATATTGCGCTCCTTATTTTGCAATGTATTAAGCTCCATATTCTGTAATTTTAAATGGCTTGATCGACGGGTGTATTATTCCTAATTATATCACCTACAACTATTATTTAAGGGTATCTGACCTGTAAAATCGTAAACTTTTACGCCTAATCCAAATCTGTACTTTTGTTATTCAATTAATAAGTTACTACGGAACAGTTGGGGACCAAGGGGGATAATCATATCCTGCAATGTATTATACTCTCTATCCTATAATGTTAAAGTTCAAATTTCAGAGGGAATTGGTCCCCTCAATCCCCCAGTCCCGCAGTCTATGCGATTGACGGTAAATTTGTAGTTAGTTACTCGTTATTATTTTAATAAAATAATAATTTGAATCTATGTCAGGTGAATGATTATTATACCCTCGTATCCTATGCACGTAACCAATAGGAGAAAATGTCACAGGACCCATTTTTATTGTAATGGATATTGGGCTCCCGTGAAATGAATATTACACCTCGCCTGTCAACTGACTATTCTTTAATATCTAGGTATGGAATGGCATCTTTTCTATTGATGATGATGTTATATCCAAATATCCGATGAACTACTGGCACACACAGTCCTTGCATTAGCAGCAACAGCAGTGATTGCTATAGTGGTATATAGCACCATTTTTTC
>JAHZNB010003817.1:0-20472 GCA_027744295.1 Callyntrura guangdongensis
AAATAAATGAAGCTAGAGAGAAGAGAGGAGCAGGGAACAAAGTGGAAATGGAATAAAACCAATTGTCATCATCGTCAATAGACAAAAAAGTAGGGGGATTTTCTCCGTTTCTTTACCTATAATATATTGTGAGGCTGCATATGTGCCCACACATTGCATTGTGTGTGTGTATGTGTGCCCCGCGCAATAATCATTCGCTTTACTACTGCCTCTACTACTGCGACTGCAACTACCACTCCAACTTTCTATATACGAGTTAGTACACTAATGTCGTAATATATAAACCATTGAGTCTATGACAGCTTATACCTTTTCTTGTCTGCTTTATGGCCCCTCTTACTCTTTCTCCATTCCTACTTCCATTATATGCCACAGCCTCCAACCCTAATCTATTTGATCGTTAAGGTCATTCCTGTTTTCGACTTGAGGATCTTCAAGTCGTTACTTTTCCCCTTTTGTATTTTCCGTTAAGAATGTAATCATCGTCGTCGTCGTCAGTCCCAGTTTTTTTTTCAACAAGCCCGCAACCAGAACAGTGGAACATTTTCAAATGACCATTTTCCTCAATACTCCATTACATTACGAACCCGCCGTGTGTGTATATATAAATGCGTATATATTAAACTATACTGAAACAGTAATAACTTTTAACTCTGGTTTGGTCTGGCAGAGGTTCTCCCATCATTACAACACACAATACACAATAAAAAAAACTTTCATGTAGAGAAAAAGTGGACTTTTTTGCTGTTTAGTCCGGTCCTACCAAAATAGGTATATGTAAGCTTTTACATTTCTTTTCGGGTTGAAATATATCTAGGTATACACCGTTTACCAGGAACAAAATGGGAAAACAAGGGTATTATACCCCCTGCCAGAAAAAAATAGCCAGCCACACGACAATTTCATAGAGTGCAACGCAACAGCAGAGTTGGTTGCGAATGTGGGATTCGAGTTAACGATATCTCCAAGTGACGCAGAGAGAGAGAGAGAGAGAGATGGAGGAAAATAGACGAATAATACGGAAAACACATATATACACATATAAACCCAAGGACCATCTCTTCATCGTCTTTAATTAAGCCGTAACCATTTCTTTTTACTGGTCCGGATCACCATCAGAATATATTGTCTTGGCTATCAGTCCCTCCGTCCATCGCTTTCTGTCTGTTTCTCTCTCTCTCTCTCTCTCTGTTGCTCGCCATCAGTAGCCCTGCTGCTACTGCAGCTACTACAACTACATAGATCCGCGTTGCCCACAAATACTACTAGTTGCTGCAACCTATTCTAAACCACTGTGACAGCCAAACTAGAGAAGAGAGAGAAGAGAGCTCTTTGTCCTTTTCCAGTAGCAAACCAGCTTATCTTCATGACATATCATTTCCCTTATATCATTCATCTTGTGCAGGGTAAGCAGTAAGCAGCTCTCCGGCAAACGGAGGGATAAAAAACAAGAGAAACGTTTTTGGGATTCTCTCTCGGCAGCACGGACACAACATAATGACCTAAACTCTATTTTGACAAAGATAACAGCCAAGTACGCCCGACCACAGTATAAGGTAGATAGGAAGAGAGAGGGAGACAGAGAGATTTATATGTATGACATGAGTTGGTTCTTAAAACTGCTGCAGACAACAACAACGGCACAACAACAGTTCGTTGGAAATTGGGAATTTTAGCCACGTTTACGTTTTTAAATTTTTTCGGGTATTTCTAAAAGAGAAAAGGAAATACTGAAACTAACCAACATATCCCCCACATTATTGTTTGCTTAACATTTCATTCAAATGGGACTTTCAAATGACGTACTTAGCGCCACTTTCGTAAACGGCTGCCCACACACAGTTAGATACAAAAGCAAACAGAGAAAAAAGGGGAAAATGCTGATTGTTGATGTGAGAGTGTGTGGCCAAGTTGTACGGTAATAGTAAATAGAAATTGCGTGATATTTCTCTAGACGCTAATATGTGCCCTTCGTAAATTTCTCGGAATGGTGCAAGCTCTCGTCTAAAACAACTTTACATTACGCTTAAGTAGTTAGTTGATAACCCAAAACGTAACGAGCTAGCTGTTGCATGTTCCGCTCCTGTTTGCTAGCCTCGTGTTTCTTAAATGAATTGCACAGGTCTTGTTTAGTGCGAGATTGTTTAGTAGAGAAGATTAGAAAAAACAAGGGGCTGTGTATACATCTGGGAGCCCTTAAGCTTATATTATACTCTCTCCACCTTGACGGCTACAAAGAAAGTTAAAGAAATCGTTTAGCGGGAGAGCAGAGAAACTTGAGGAACACTACGATGAAGCCAGAAAAAATGCACTTGAAAAGGCAAGTAGGTATGTGCTTTTGGTGCACTTAAGTAAAGAGAAAAAAAAGTCTGGTTGGAAGGAAATCGAGTCTCAGACACATCATCGAGATGTGCTTTGATGCAAGATGCATTTACTTGAAACTTCTCTATATGAGTCTCTGAGTAATAAAATTTCTATAAAACGTTACCCTGCATGTTAAAGATATGACGTAAACTCTTTCCATGCACGTAAACGATATAACGAGTCACGAGTTGTGTGCAGTTTGTATGTTTACAATGAGGTGCCGTTATAGAGAGAGTTATATTTCACTGTAAAATCGCAAGTCAAGTAAAAAAACAAGGGGAAAAGGGAAACGACAGAGTGTGCTTGGGTAAAAGAAAGGAAAGCAGAGTGAAGGGAAAGAGAGAGAGAGAGAGAGAGAGAGACGCGATGTGATGTTGAGTGTTGGAAAGCTTTTAATAAAATTTCAAGACAAACTTGTTCTGATCCGATGAAAAATGCCCATTGTGCCTCTTAATGTAATTGAGACTCCAACAGGGACAACTGTTGGCACCTGCCTTTCCACTTATACTGCTTCACATACTTTTTATTACGCACTTCATCCTGTCATATTCAGTTATGTAGCCCGTTTTGTCCTCTTATTTATGTACTGCTTGCCTTTTCGATGTAGCAAGCAACTTCCCTTTTAACACTACTCTGTCCTATAGTGTCTCTATAGGTTGATATAGGGGAACAGAGAGAAAGGGAAAAGAGAGCAAGGCAAATGAAAATGCACTTTTTTAAACAAACTAAAAAATATTTTAACAAAATCTTTTTTAGGGATGGGATAACCGGTGATAATTTAATGAATAGGTAGATGACGTAATGAAATACTTACGACGAATATACACCATTTAGAAATTCGTTTGAATTGATAGTCTCTTTTACTCATTATTTTTCCAAACTTTATCACAATTTATTTTATTTTTCAATTTATTGATATTGATAACTTGTATCTCTACCGCAATCTCAGAAACCTATATGCAATGAAATTTGCCAAAACAAAAGAAAAACACTAGTGGCGTTATTATGAGTCAAACATTTCAATGGCCAAAATACTAAAACCTGAGACTGAATTGTGCGCCGCGATAAAATGTATCCTTAAAATTAGTCTCATTACTAAAGTGACAGTTTAATGCACTTGTGTGGTCATAATCCATCTGCCTTTCTCTTCGTCCACCACCACCACCTTCTACACTTTATTCCTATACCATAGTACTATGTTCCACACTCTTGTACTTACTCTCTCTCTCCCTTGAATCTCTGATCTACTCGGATACTGATGGTGTGATGGTGTTTCCATGCAATTCAATTCAAGCCAACACCAATGGCGTCATATCCGCATAACGGCAGCCAACGACGGCGACGACGACGATGATGACTATGATGACGGTTGTATAAGAACAACAAACTATTTTCAGTCAACTTTCAGCACAACCATTTTCTCTGTGTGTACCACTATTTTCGTATTTCTTCCCACTGCATTATTATCAGAGAGCCGTCTTCTCATCAAGATCAATAGCGGAAGGGAGCCGATAAAATGCACATCGTGTTGCTGATTAGAGTGCTCCTATAAATAAATATATTACGAGCATCTACCGCAGTAGTATATGGGCAGTAGCAAATACAGTTATAGAGAGAAAGTAATGCATTTATACTCGCCACGATGGTGATCATCATCATCATCATTTGCTATGATTCCAATCAGTACCACAACAGAGCTGCTGCCACAACCACTTATTATTATACATCATGACAATGATACTAGAGCGGAGCGAGTGATCCGCGGAGTGCTGCTCAACGTACATCACATCCACTGCAACAAGCTAGCAGCCATCAGTCCAAAATTAGTAATTCCCCCACAGTTGCAGACTAAATGGAAAGTAACACATTTAATGTGTTTCCACTATCATCATCATCATCATCGGTATCATGGACTTGAGCAAAGTTGGTCACGATAATTAAGCCTATCTAAACCCACATGCACAGCGGTATCAAGTGCACAAACACACACACACACTTCACGAGAGAAAAAGATAGATAGCTTGATAGGGTGAGTGAAAGGAAAAAAAGACGAGAATCTATCTGAGCATTATATCAGGGCACATATCTCGCTGAATACGCCGTTTACATGATACTAAAGTGATGATGATCATCACGATGATCGTCATCGTCATCATCAACATGAGTGGTGCTTCTTCCTCTCCTCCCCTCTTTCAGCGTCGACACGGCGGTGCCTTTGTCGGTTTTTTTGGTATTTCCATCAAAATGTGAGCTAATGTCAGTACTAGAATTACAGCAGGTCGTTTGTGTTGTTGTGTGGGGAAAGGAGAAAATTCCAGGGAAATCTTGACTTGGCAAGAAAGCAATAACGACAGCAACAAACACTCACTCTCCTCAGATATGTCTACCTTTTCATTCCAACAGACTGGGACTACTTTACTCAAAGAGAAGAAGAAGTTCCTTACATCAAAATATTATATCCCTTCCTCGCTACTATCTTGTCTACCTCGCTAATATTATGGACTTGATTAAGATTATGCTGAGTTCTACGATAGTATTTGTATTCTGAAGAAAATTACTCTCGATAGTAGTAGAACAACCCAAAAGTAACTTTTGTTTTGCTTTCTCTCTCTCTCTCTGTATGTACCAGCAGCACTTGTCTTCTCGCCAAGATCGAGCTGAGTAGTAGCAGTAGTCGTGGCAAAAGTACTAAAGCTGTGTATAAATACCGTGATTAGTTGAACGTAACGACAGGGATAATGCTTATCCCTGTATTTACTTGTGACGACGACGATGATCATGATGCTGATTGTGAGATGAAATTCAAATCAACTCAAATCCTAACTACTACTGCCGCACAAGTTATAAACTATCTGGACTAATGAGAATGCAAGTGTGGTGGGGATATACAATGATAATTCCAAACCCTGTTGCCGTTGAAAGCCCACACAGACAGGAAATATTTTTAGGAAAGTGAGAGAGAGAGAGAGAGAGCGAGAGGATTGCTGATGGTGGTTGTAGTTGCAATAGCACAGCCAAAAAGTTTTTATTGCATGTTGCTTTTATACTAATGCTCTTATTTGTAAAGCCGTAGTAAGTAAGAAGATGTTCCAAAAAACAAAAAGTATTATATTATGTGCAGTCGTAATAATAATGATAACGACGCCGGGGACGACGACAACGATGACTACGAAAAGAGAGAAACTGGCGAAAGCATACATTTTAGCTGCCATCAGCAGCCGCTGCTTTTCTTTAGCTGGGCTGTCATCGTATCTGTTATTATTGCCTTGTGCTCAAATAATAATGGTGCTGTTGTCGCAACATGCTGCTGCTCCAATGTGCCGTTTGCTGTATGCTGGAGAGAGAAAGAGAGAAAGCAGCAATCCAACCACTGCCACACTAGTAGTATCATCATCATCTTTTGAAGATGATACTAGGCAAATAATTGCAAAGTGCTTTAGTCAGCACCACCACCACCGCACCGTCGTCGTCATCATCCTCATCATCATCTTCGTGATCATCAGAGTAGTTTCATTTGTTTTACTAATACCGCAAGTGTGTACCCCTACTTTTTGTGGATGCGTCTTTTCATTCCCTGGTTAAACTAAGGAAAATCCTACACAAGCTCTCTCTCACACACCTCCCCACCCAACAAAACTAAACAAAATTCTAAACAACATCAGAGAGAAATACTACAAACTTGTGAGTATCAAATCCGTATTATTATGTTTCTCTAAAGCCCTGATTATTTATTGAACTGGTGATTCTACTTTACTCACTTGTGCACAGGATTACCATATTTTCGTCACGAGCAGTATTTTTTATCAGCCCGGCTTAAAATAACAGAAGAGATTGCCTGATTGTGAAGTTTTAGACTTGAAATATTACGCAGGGGCTAAACTTGTAATAAATTACATTCTTATAACGTATTACTACTACTACTCCTACTTCCTCTCGCCTTACGTAGCTTTCCAATAATAATCGTCGTCATCGTTGGGGCTGTGGTGGAGCAAATGATATGGAAAGTGTGAAAATTCCAAATTTCTACTACTGCACTATTATTGCATTAAATTATGGTCATGGAAAGGGGGAACCCAAATCGGTGTCTGTTTTCCCCAACTTTCTTTTTCTCTCCTTATTTCACTACTGCTGGATAGGGAAGATGAACGAAATGAATGCTGCTGCCGCCTAAAATGAAGCAATGAAGCCATCACCACCGTAACTAGTAATGATGATGATGATGACGCCAGAAAAAATACATTTCAATGCGGTGGTGTAGCCGTGTCGTAGTCGCAGATAGTGTATAGTAATGAAGATGGTGATGTTGATAGCGGAAGTGTTCTCTAAAAGGTATTCCCTCTCCCCACCATTCACTTCGTCAACGACTGCGGCTACCGAAACCACGCCACATTTCATAAAACGACAGTAATTCTTGTTATCACGATCATCATTTTCATCGTTGTAGTTGTCAACAGAAGAGAAAAAGCTGCTTTCTTTTCTACAACGGCATCACACAATTTATTTAGCCAAAGTTTGGCTTGGTTGTTGCTGCCTGTGGTCATCATCCTACACACAGCGTCCATAATAATAAATTTCGACAGTGTTGCATAATAACAATACTGCGTTGTACTACTAATCACTAATCACCATATAATTTTCCTACACCATTTTTCATACACCGCGCGCGCGACGCGCAACGTGTGGTAGCAATGGCCCTGCACTGGTAAAATACTTTATTAATTTCCNCGCGCAACGTGTGGTAGCAATGGCCCTGCACTGGTAAAATACTTTATTAATTTCCCCTTGTGTACGGTTACGTCATTGACGTTTTTTAGAGGTATGCACCCCGGTATAATGCAACAACAATATCAGCCTCTCTTCACTTTTTGGTGGTTTCCTTTTAATATTCACGTTTCGTGCCACGTCAAAAATTCCTCGTCCCTGGGCTAATTCATGTAAACTTTTATTTTCGGTGCTTGCTGTCCCTATATAACTTCTCCAGTCAAGTACTACTCACTAACAAACTAACTGGGTATAAGCTGTAATCATTATTGTTCAACGGCTGCGTTGAAAAACATGGCGTATTGTAGCCATACATCATCAATTTTTGTCGTTCCTCCGGCCTGCCTGTCTGACTCAGGCACTTGTACGGCTGCATGATGCGTGCATAACTTATGGAAGAGAGAACACAATGCAAATGTCTTTTGGCTCATAATAACAAAAAAGACAGTGAGTCCACCACTATCAGCACCTTTGGTATTAATTTTAGTGACGCCTATAAAGTATAAGGCAGCTACTACCACTACGATTACTAAACGGATATACGTATATGAAAGCAGCAGGCAGTATTTAAATGCATTATGTCAAAATGTCATCTATTGGTCTGGTTGGACGGGGTATAGCTACTTGAGTGTGTGTATGTGTGTGCGTATTCGTGTGCCTGTCTGAAAACATAATATTGTATTTTTAATGGCGCTATATAAAAAAGTGAGTAGCCCAGCTTATTTTACCACTTGTGAACTCATGAATAAAAGAGAAGGTAATGAATTATGTCCGGGAACATTTATCATGAGAACAGCAGCAGCAGCACAGCTGAAGTATCAATGCATGTGTTGTAACAAGTTATTAGCTGTCGTCGGACTATTATGGGCTTCCAAGAACATTGTGAAAAATTAGAAATAAAAAATATAATAATATTATTATTATTATTTTACGAGACCCTTTCATTTTGTAGCACCCAAACTAGTGCAGACTGTGGTAGTAGTGACGTAGTGGAAAAAATGAAGCAATAATAATAAGACAATAAATTGTTCGTGTGAAAACACCTCCATAGAGACATGCTCAACTCGCCAAGAACTTTGAAAGGACTTTTCTCCCCAAAAAATGTCAGTGGCCGCGTGGTAGAGTTTTGACTGGAAAATGCCTTTCCAGTTTGGAGTATATGACTATAAGTGTGAATGATTGGCTGAATAATAACAACGCGAAGGCCGTGTGTGCGATACGAACGCCAATAATTGAGATGACTTCACTGGGAGTTCTATTAGCATACCGATTTTTTCGTATATAATAATGGTAGCTTATCCATATTTTTGACGACCTGCCAAAAATGTTCTAGGTCTACTTTCGGTGGAAACAGCCACCTCGGTCTATTCTTGGGAAAGTTTCAGGAAAAACAGGAGAAAAACCACCGAAAAATGCAAAAGGAATGATATAGGATTATGTGCTATATGGAAAACAGTTTGTACATACCAAGCGGTTACCAAAGCAGAAATAAAGACATTTTTTACTTATAATTCCACACTTCTCATATAGATTGGTACGGTGGTGGTGGTGGTATGCATTCCTGTGATGAAATCTTAAATATAACGTTAACACTTCATGTTTGCTGCGAGTGCTAGGTCACATGATAAACAGTCTGAAACGTTATCAGTTTCGGTTGTTTTCCCTCACATAGTTTGGGAGAAAGCAGGCAATAGTAATAATAGCCACAGTCGTAGTCGTAGTAGTAGCAACAACAACAACAACACCCGATGAAATGCCGATGGTAGTATGTGCACACCCTCGTATAATACAAGAACAGCAGCCTTTTCTCTTGTACAGGTTGGTGTTCCAAGAAAAATTGTAAGCGTTGTTGCTTCCTACAGTAGGTTGAGGAATATAACTATAGCTTTATCCAGAAATGATACGAGTACAACTGATGATGGCGATTATGGGAAAGTATGCGCTTAGAAGTTGTTGTGACGCAGTTTAGGCAATAACAGCAAAAGATAACAGCTCTGCAATTATATTTCTTTCAAATGTGTAATCCCAACGTAAAGAGAGAGAGAGAGAGAGTTGGCGCATTTACCCAGTCAACTAGTCAATCATGTATGGACATTAGGCTTGTCTCCTTTTATTATAGGGTTCCACAGAAAAGGCAAGCACCTCCAGGGGTACATACATAAACACTAACGCTGCAAATATATATATATATATATATAGCGTCGCCGTTGTAGGGTATAAAGATTGAGATGTACGAGCAAGCCATTATGCACGCAACAGTAGACAGTGTAATTGGCTGTTAAATTTTAAAAAGCTTCATCTCAACGAAGCGGCGGAAGAATAACTATCTATGCAGCAGTAGTGTGTAGTTGCAATGGTGGTGAATGAAAAGTGAGTAGTATTATGAAGAGTACTATCGTTGGTGATGATGGCAAATAGAAATGGTATGTTCGCTTGTTATAATAATAGCATTTCAGTGTGTGTGTGTGTGTGTGGTGTTTGCAGGGAGTGAACTAACAAAAGAGAAAAAGACCATTTGCTTTCCCACGAACAACTCAACAGACAACAGGACAGTCTTTGGAGTAAACAGCTAATAGGAGAAAGGAGAGAGCGAAAGAGAGAAAAAAATAAAGGAATAAATGAGTGGTAACATACACGACGTATCAAAAGATGGAAACGAATTACAAACATATTCGTTTGATTGATAGCATTTCATTTCCAATGACTGACATATTTACGTCCGAAATGATAAATCTAAGGTAATAATAATAATAAAGAAATTACTGTGTGTTTACCTCCATCAAAAGTGGAGGGGAGAAAGGAGGAAAGAAGAAAAGGTCTCATCATCATACCATTACGTATTCACAAATTATATGTTGCGCCACTCGAGACACCAAAAGGGTATTAGTTGGATCTATTAGAGTGTTTGTATCTGTATTATTGGCAGTGGTGGGGAGGTGGCGGCAGCACTTAACATTTTTTGGGTGGTTGAAACTTTCATTGTTTTTCTCCTTTTCTCTAGACCACTCAGACAGATTTAACCTTAGACACTAATGAGCCCCTAGAATAAAAATGTATCCACCTACAGCTATTCATAGAATTTGTTCGTGTATAAAACATGCATCTAGATTTTCTCTATTTTTGACGGCTTTGAAACAAAGTAATTTCTTTGCAAGTAGACTTTTGTTAGCACTTGTCTATTTGAAATTGCAAAAATATCTTACTTTACTGCGTGAAAGGTGACAAAATGGAAAAGGAATGCAACTTTTTAAATAAATCTACAGTAAAAATGTACGTCGACATCGACTCAAATAAATTGTTGCTTCAATTGTGTTTACACGAGAAAAGGGACCAGGGAAAATAATACATTTTGCTTCATATTTAGTACCTCGTTTTTGTACTATGAAAGGGTTGTAAATTTACAAATTCCGTTTTTGAAACAAGTTACAGCTTAATTTTCTTCTTCTTCTCCTCTCTCTCTCTCTCTCGTTCAATTGAAAACACGTTCTTTTAGCCGAGAAAAATGAGCCCATAAAATCTTGTTAAGGGTTTCAGATAGCAACATCGTCGTCGTCATCATCAGCATCCCCCAAAATGCATAACTTTGTAGTTGGCAGAGCAGACCCTTGTGTTGCTTCGCGTACGTCGGCAAAAATTATCCGTAACATGTTCTCTCGCCCTTACTCCTACTACTGGCATCAGTGCTTCAACTGGTAGTATCATAAAGTAAGTCTAATGTAATGACGCCTCTATAACTTTTTTGGGAAAAATTTCATGTGTGCTTCTGTGAGTGAGCCCATTATGTTAGCATGAAATACTAAAAGTTGAGTGTAAATTTTAATAATATTTTTTTCTTCCTTCTATCTTTCCTACTGCTGCTACAATATAGCATGTAAAAATGTGTATAAGGTCTTATACCGAACATAATAATAACATAACGCATAACCTCAGTCGTATATAATGTATTTACTGTCTGTATCATACTCTAAAATGGAGTGTGTATTAGGGCATCCCATTCGGAAAAAATGAAAAAGCACAAGTTTTTTTCTCTCTTTTTTCTTCGTCGGCTGTTGCTGAATTGCATATCTCACACACGATTCAATTCTCACAACTGGCTCGTTTTTTTAGGAGAGAGAGAGAGAGAGAGTATAGCACTTCGCGCGACTCCTTTTCTTTTAGATCAAGATACTTTGCTCTTGGAGAGGAAGAGAGGAAAAGCCATATATGATGGAATGAATGAGGTTCACAGCAGGAGTGGAAAAATATACGAGTGAAGAAAGTCGTAATCGTAAAAAATTTGAATGTATACGCATTGCATGATATTAGAATAATTCTCACATGGAGAAAACGAGCCTGTACAGCGTTTTTTACGAACATGCATATACGAGCAAGCAGCTCACGTAACGTGTCTAATAAGAGTGTAAAGAGAAATATAAAAACGAACTATAATCTTTCGAGTTCAGGCTTGATGATGATTCAGAGTTATATGTATGTGTAGGTAGGGCAGTACAACTTGTTTAAGAGAGTTTTGTCTTTTGGAAATATATATACCGTGTGTGTGAACATATCGAGTTGTGTTTTGGGGGGAACGAAATGCAAGACAAAAAAAGATAATTTTAGAAATTGGTCTGAAGAGACCATACAATGGTGTTATAAGTAACATTCTGGATTTTCTCTTTTCCTCTTATAAGAAACTACCAACAGGCATTATAAAAGACATTTAGGGTATACAGCGACACCGATAAAAGACAGTTGACGAAAATTTTGAAAGTGGAATATAGTCTTGTTAACCAATGACGTCATCATTGTATTGTCTTTTATCATTTAGGAAAATGTTTCTGAACACAACTTTCCGTGATATTATACTCGTCAATTTTAAAAGTTTAAAAATCAAATATTTTTTTCTGAAGAAAATAAAATATTTACTAAAAAAGCTATTGTGTGATACTTGATACTTTTGGGTAGATTTTCGTTGGGATTCAGGAGGATTTCTGAGCGTAAAAATTACCAGCTTTTCTTCTTTTCACCAAGAGAAAAAAAACTGAGAAAAAGAACTTTGTTTCCTGATATTATATTTTGTTTACCTATAAACCACACACAGTAGTGTGCGGCGAGAAAAAAGAAGTATAAATACCACAGAAAAATATATCTCTGGATTTTTCTCTCTCTCTCTCTCACTCTCGCTCCTTTATAAAAATGATAATAATATGAGACATTCAAAAGGAGGAGAAAAACAGGGTTCAACAAGGACAACATCTGAAAGCCTCCTTAATACCTCTCTCTCAGCATGGTATTCACCGGGAGAATAAGATCCAGTGAGAATTGCAAAGAAGCAACAGAATAAACTATAATAGTGGGAAGCAAGCCGGGAAAAGGAAAGGCGGAACCGGAAAGAGACAGAAAAAAACACGAAAGAAAGAAAACGTTATGTTTTGTGTGTATTTTTTCTTAAAGAGTCAACCAGAAAACCCAGGAGGAGCAGCTATTACTAAAATCCTCCAAAGATACTGACTGACTGACTATGTGTGTGTGTTTGTATTTCTACCGCTACCATCAAACCAACATTTTCTGCTGATTCTTACCCAAAAAACGCACGTCTCCCTCTCTGCTTTTCTTCTATTTCAAGAGGAATGTAAAGCCAGCCATAAAGCAATATGACAAGCTCTCCGCGGCAATAGAAAAAAACTTTGCACAGTTTTGCGAGTTCAATTTCCCACACATTTATCTTTGTCCTCATTTTTTATCTTTTTCCCCCTTTGCCTCACTCACACTTTCTCCCCATGACTGGCTTATTTTTTACCCGTTTTCATGCCTCTATTTATGTTTAGTTTTTTAAAAACAATCTTCACTGTTGTGTATATGTGTGTATTTTTAACAGAAAGAAAGTACTTATGTAACTGGTTTGGTATGCGCCACAGTGGGCGACGAAGGGTATCCACCACCACACATACCGAACCAAAGTAGAAACAGAGTAGCTCCCAAATAGTGGCGGTCGTGGAAGGGCAGAAACAGGGATGTATGTTATCTGCCTTCTCTTGTTGCTTCTTGAGCTTCGTAATAAATCATGTAATTCCTTGAGAACACAAAACGCTTTCACGTTCTTCTTGTCCACTTTAAAGCCTGGTGTGTATGCATGCATGTGTGACTATTGGGTGAAAGTTGCATATAATAACACACTGAGATACACATAAGCTCTCTCATTTTTTGCCCTCTTTGTCTCTTATTTCCTTGCCTACTTTTTCTCTTGTGAGTGAGCACATTTTTAGGTATATAAAAACTATAAAAAATATATAACTCTTCTGTTTTTGAGAAGGTATGGGGGTTTTTTGTATTCCCGGCTGGATTTTGATATTCCACATAGTCAACAACAAAAGTAATGCCTCTTTTCAAGATTTGTACCACTAGCCATTCATTCATTGTACGGCGAACATCCTCTTTTTTGTGCTACATTACTTCACAACAATATATTTGCATATTACAGAACGGCCAATGAATTCTGTCGGAATGCCAGGGCAGTAATGTATCTCTTTTTATGTATGCATATCACATGTAATTTGATGATATCTTCTTTTGCTACATTTCTTTTTGTCTCTTTCCCTAGCTGTCTCTCTCTCTCTCTCTCTCTCTCTCTCTCTGTAGTTGTTTTTAGACAAGCTAAAGCTGATACGTTAAAAGATTGCACTGTTGCTCCTTTACCGCTTTACTTTTGCACCATTGCCCAGAAAACTATACCTGGAAAATGCAATAATAACAAAGAAAACCTCGATTGGGGCATTGTAAGCTTTACCTTGAGTCATGTATCTAGTAAGGCAGGCATGTTTCCCAAGCAGAAAAAACAGCATTATGACGAACAACAAAAGTAGAATTCTTAATGTTCAATTTTAGACGATTCTTTCAAATGTAGGGAATCAAGCAAGGTACTATCTTGAAAAAGTGTACCTTGTCCACTGCTACCAGTAGAACGGTATGAGTGTGTGTTCTTTTTTCACTTGACTTAGTCCGAGGTTTTCCCATTTATTTTTCAAAAGGAAATAATATTTGAATACATATGAATGAAAGACTGAAAGGCAGTTCCTTTCACATGATATATTGTGAAAAAGCACAGCAGAACACAAGACGATGAATGCGAGAAAAAAAATGAAAGCAGAAAAAACCAACTCGTTAATTTCCCCCCTTTCTGCTGCGAAATACAAGGACTCTGAACTCTTCTCTTTTTAAAATTTTGTTAAAAGAGGAGATTGAATAAATGCACACACATTGGGGATATGTGCTATTCGTTCAGAAAAAAAGATTTTCCTCTTTCATGGTTCTATTGCCAGCGTGCATCGCGAGGTATATTATAACAACTCAGACAACAATGAAAAATTCTTATAGTGGATTCCTCCGGAAGATGAAACTAGCATTGCACTACTTTTTTTTATAACAAAGCCAAGAATATACGGGAAAAAATCGAGAGAAAATTTAATATTTGTAAAGTTTTCCTAAAAATGTAAATATTTTATGCCGTTGTAAAATTTAAAAGATAAAATTCAGATCAATCCATTATTTCCAGGCAAACATGGTGGCATAAATTTGAAAAGCAATAAATAAAACCTAAATACTTGAATAGGAAGGAGGAAAAAGGAGAGAATCAGTACTGGTAGTGGATTAAGTAGAAGAAAGTAACTAAATAGTTTGGAACTTACCATTGAATAATACGGTGACTTTGCCAGCTGTTGGAGCAGGTAGCCAGGATGGTGGTGGAGATGGAGCTGTGGCCCCTTCGGTTGGACTGGAGGGACCCCACGGATTCCCGTTTTGTTGTTGCTGAGGTGTGTTCCCATTGTTGCTGTTGTTGTTACTACTATTATTGCTATTCGTTGTAGTACCATTGGTATTGCTATTGTTACTAATATTATTGCTATTGTTAGAGTGACTTAGAACAACTTCTTTATTATTGCTCAAGAGTTGGTGGTGAAGGTTGTGATGATGATGATTGACTACTAGACTATCCTTACTGGAACTATGATTAAGATTATTGCTGTTGCTATTGTTATTGCATTCGTTGCTGGTGTCGTCGTCGTGGCTACCGTCAAGAAGAACATCCTTGCCGGATGAACCATACAGTTTAATAGTATTGCTATTTGCCAAGGAGTACGTGGAGGTAATGGTGATTACAGGCCGGGGCGAGTCGGACAGACGTTCGGATTTAATGACAATATCGTAATTTCCATTATTGCTATCATGACTGTTGTTGCTGTGACTATGATTATTATTGCTATTGTTTGCACTAAATACAGGTGATGATGACTTGACGCTTCGACTGGGAATGAGAGGAGGTGGTGGATTTGTCACCGTGGTCGAAGGTGACAGACTTCTGCTGGTTGAAGATCCATCCGGAAAAGAACCCCTATTCAAGGAGTTCAGCTTCTCCTTCTCATACACCGCAGTCTTCCACTTTTTTGCCATCAAACACCGAGGCATCTTCACGGCTTCAAATTCTTAGTATCCTGCGTTCCACGAAAAAATGGTAACTTGCAGACATACAGAAAAACTGCTGCTGTTGTTGTTGATTTTCTGTGTTTTCTTGTGTCAGGCTCGCCTGCCCGTGGCCCGTATTGTTACGGTACACATAATACAAATTATATTATGTGTATATTATTTAACTTCCTAAGATGAGAAGACTTCTTTTTTTATTCACTTTTGCTTCTTCGTTTCCCGTCTTGCGACTACTTCTTTTCTGGAATCTTCCGCTTTACTAATAAAATATCCCCCGGAGACTTAAAGACTTTGTCTTAACAGCTTGCCACTAATTTTCTACCAGCTTTGCTGGGCTTCATCCTCTTCAAGTGGGGCACTGCTGCACACACAGCGTGTTTGGCTCCTTCCTTGCCCCCTGAATGTTGTGGCTCTCCTCACGTTTGTCTTCTTTACTAAAAAAACAAGCAGTGCTGCTGCAAGTTGTAGCTTTTTCGCTGTTTCTCAGCTAACAAGTGTCTCAGGGGAGCCACCAACTTAATATTTTTAAGTCGGCTTTTCACAAAGTGCCGAAGTCATCATGGGTAGTCGGTAGTACCAGTAGCAAAAAGCGTCCGTCTTCCAAGTACGACTTGTTGTATAATTCCCCTCAATTTCAATGATAATTACCGGAAAGCTGAGGAAGCTGCTATGTGATGGTAATTTTCACCGTTTAATTCCTCCTCCTTCTCCTTGCTGATAGTTGGCAAAACTTAAAAAGTTTATGATGATGACGATAACATAATAATATTACCGAAGAGAAAAGGAGTAAATGTTTTTTATATACACGTAACGTTTTTGTACAATATTTTGTAAGCTTCTCAAACTAGGAATGAAGTAAAGTTTGGTAGAAGAGTAGCAGTACTAATCTTAATACTGACTGCTGAGAGTTACTGTTACTAATATTTATTGCTTTCGTTGCACAACAAAAATTTCGTTGTATTTTTTGACCAGAAGTAAACGACTAAACAAGTAGGTTGTATTTTACCATGTGTAATTACACACTTAAGTGTGTATTATTTTGACAAACATTTATTCATGACTAGAATAAATTGAATTTGTTAGGGAGTTACGACATCAGCGTACAAAAATTTGTTTGACATTCAACTAAATCAACTTATTTTCACAGTTTAACAAAAACAGTTTTTTTAACGAAACTGAAGTCACCGTATTTATTCAGCTTTTCTACTACCACTAGTGGCACGGGTTTGATTTTTTCCAGCAAACTATTTCAAAAAGGGCAGGTGTGTGGGAGTAACAAAAAAATACCCCTGTATTCTTATTTTTGCTGCTGCTATTTGCCTTTTTTCTGCAGGGGAAAAAGATGGAACTTCCACAGTTTTTCTGGCAAATGATATCGTAAAAAAACTTGGTAGAGCTGCGAGGAGGAGTTGTTGCTGACTTAGAAGTTCAAGAAGAGAGATAACGATAAAAAAAAGTTTATTTTTTGGTGTTGTTCTTGTTGTTGTGTGTGACCAGAGACAGATAGGGAGCACATGGGGTATTGTGAATAACAAGTTATGATGAGACTTTTATTTTCTCTCCGTCTATTTTAATACAAGTGGTTGTTTGCGTGCGTGCTCCATCCGCCGTACTGAATTAGAAATGGTTAGTGGATCAAGGGGAAATAAGCAAAACCAGGGGCAAAAAGGCTTTTCTGTGTATTTTTCTCTTTTCTCCCTCCTCTGGTTCTACTACTCTCGCTCCGAGTTCTTTTCTACTTTGAGTTGTTTGCAGCTCGCAACGCAACTAAAATATGGATAATATTGCGACGTTCTTTATTGTTGCCGTTGATGAGGACGACAACGACAGTGGTGGTGGTGGCGATATTGGTACGGTTCTGCAGTAAGAATACAAAAATTGATGTGTAAGGCAAGTAAAAATGGTCTGGGTAGAGAGTAATGATAAGTAAAGTAGCAGCAGCAGTTGGTTGTTGTTGACTGGAGGGTGACTGACTGTGGAATGGGATGACGGTCGCGGGATCTCTATGTATTTATCCCTGGATCTATATGCACACCACGGGAAAAAGGCTGCATCAGCAGCAGAAGAAAAAAGGAACGGGTAAGTTGTACCAGCGAGCTTACCACCACTGGAGTAATAGTACTGGAGTAATGTAAGGTGGTTGCTAGCTATGTCCCTTTACTAGCAACAGCAAGCAGCAGTGGTGGTGGTGGTAGAGGTGGGATTCTTGTTGTGTTTTGTACACTGCTGTGCTATTGCTGTGTCGGCAGGCAAAGCTCCCTCCTGATTTTCCTCTCTTTTTTTGGCTGGCTTGCGTGGATCGTTGGTTTTTGGCTTGTGTGCCTAATCAGAAAATAAGGTTCACTCTTTCTGATACTGCTACTTGCTGGCTTTCAGCTCGGGTTTTCGCTTTCTGACTCAATAGTTGAACGAGTAAAGTGTGTGCGTTGTGTATAGCAAGCAGCAGCAGAGGAGCACTAAGGGTTTGGTTTGATGACGAGAGGAGAAGGATGATGACGATAATGAAAATGAAATGGGTTTTCTCAAATTGGAAGAATGAATAACATCCCTGTGTATGTGTATCCAGGCATCATTCTCGTAATATGCACATTAAAACGGGTATTGGGTCCTTTTTTGGGATCTGGGATCTGCAACACGCTGAAATGCACTCTGGGTTAAGTAGTAGCGAGGTTTTCTGCGTTTTTTACCGGGACACATTTTTGATCGCTGTTATCTGTCAATACCGCGGTAGCTTATGAGATTGTTACTGTGGAGAGTCGCGTTTTACTGGGGCACTGTGCAATTTCCCCTAAGAAAAGGGTGAATTTGACAGGAATTGTAGTAGCGTTCATTTTGTTTGCAGACACGGTTTGTACGGTAACGATCTACTGGAGAGTAAATAATGCCTTTAGTAGTTATAATTTTGCTGACAAGACTGTTTGTACAAGAGATGGGAAAGGGTTGCACGCTTTTAAAAAGTGGGGGATTGTTTTGCTCTCGATTAAAATACGATGACGGTGGACCGTGAGGGGTTAAACCGAATACAGCGCCCGGTTTTCCGATAATGGGAAGAAATACTCGGCTTTTTTGTGTATATGAATAAAGGGGAGCTTTCCAAGGTTGTATGCTTTTTTCGGTCAGCGTGAAAATAATAAAAGAGTTTATCCTTTTTTGCGTTTCTTCTAGTTAGACCATTTTGGGAGATTGTACTGCTGTAGAGGAGTTAAGCTGTTGCTACACAAAAAGTCTTGATGTAATTTGTTGCTCACTTTTCTCGGACAACTTGTTAACAATCCCTCTTGTCGAAATCCCTATATGAGAAATAAGGTGGGGATGATGATCATGGCGATGATGCTGCTGGTGAGAATGACAAAAATAGGAGCAAAGCCGACGACGCTAGTGTCACAAAGTATTGCTGCTTTTCCAGTTGAGTAAAAGAGAGAGAGATGAATGAGGTGAAGGAAGATGAAGCGGATTAAAGCACGCAAAGAGAAGGAGGCAAAAAAGTGTGTAGTGGTAGTGTGTGGTTTCGTGGTAGAAGCGGTGGCGGAGGTGATGGTAGTGGCCGGATCCTTTATTTTTCACAGCTTTTTCACAAGAAGCATCAGTGTGCAGCAGTAACACTTACTATGGCACAGTGGATGGAGAGATTACAAGCGTAGATTTTTGCCCTCCAGCAACAGCTAAGGAACAAGCCGGCAAGCAAGAGTAATGGGGAGATTCCTGGTCCTGGCGATGATAATGACGATATTGTTGCTGCTGCTGCTGCTGTTGTGGTACGGTTTGTAGTGGAGTAGCTGATGACGACGTGGATGCTGCAACGGGTTCAGTAGAGAATGCGGCTAATGTTGATGGTGGATGGTGATGAAGAAACGGAATGAATTTGTTGAAAAACAATCGTTCTTCTCGTGTAACCACTGCTGCAATTGCGGCTGCTTTCCCCAAAAGTGCGTCCATACCATTCGTGTCTACGTTTTCCAAAAGCTGTTGTGTCTTCACAATATCTGGCAATCTTTTTGTTCCGCCCAGGGAAAATGCGACTGTACTAATATGTATCGGTATTTCAATGGGATTTGAGGGGAGGGAAGGAAAACGGAAAAGAAATTATGGACCGTGGATGTGGTTTTATATAGATTTATTTTTTTCCTGGATGGACAAGTTGCTAATAATATTGTCAGTACACACAGGCTCTTTGGAGGGGTATATAAGGTTAATAATATAATATTTAGGTGGCTCTTTACGTGATGATTGTAACGTTCTTTCTCTCCCTCCCTAGGAATTCTCTCTCTTCCCCGTAGTTATTATTCCAACTCCTTTGGTGAAAAAACAAGTAGCTTGTTACTGACTCCTTCAGAGAGAAGGTTTCCTCTCTTTGTTCGAGAGCTCGCTCTCCTTCCCTTTCTTTCTGTTCAACAGCAAAAGAAAAAGGATTGAATTGATGGAGAAACAGCGAGAACAAGGGAAAAAGCAAAGAAGAAGAAAAAAAACAAGTAGCTACTGCTACCAGGATTGAAGAAAAGTACTTGGTATTTTGGGAGCTCTCCCTCCTGCCCTTTATTATAAGCGACTGACAAAGTCTGAGCTATAGCGAGAAACAAACCAGAAAAACGAGTATTAAATACATGTCCAACAATGTGTTGTCTCAGCGTACACCGTTCTACAGAGAGAACCCACCAACAAAAACTATACTATTACTACTACGCCGTAACTCCTCTCTCTAGTGGACACTACTACTGCATGGCTACGCTTTCTCTCGGTGAACATGTGTCTACAATGCGAGAAGAGTGCACTACTTTACTACGTAACGGTAACATCACACAAGGTGGTTGAATATGACGGGAAGATGCATAATAATAATGCATACTGTAGAAAGGAGTAAAAACTGTTTCTGTTATTACTACAGCACCAGAG
>JAHZNB010003818.1:0-10171 GCA_027744295.1 Callyntrura guangdongensis
CTTACTTATACTCCCCGTATGAACACGTAAATACACGAGATATGGATAAACATAAAAATATGAACATTATTTATTAGCCGTTATTAGTTTATTATCAGAAGTTATTGTATTGTAATATTATTTGCGATAGTTTTTGGCGTTTTCTGCTTTTTCTATTGTAGAACAATTCAATTTTTACCTCTGGTGAAAATATTACGTGTCAAACTATGAGTACCATCCACATATACAACGTATAACCAACTGGCACAGCATGAAAATAAGTCGGTTCTGCCTTGCAAACCAAAAGGAATTACATCTTTAATAATAAATGGTAGAAAGTAGTATTAATTTTTCTAACCTCGAGGACGTCATGCTAATAAAAAAATAAGTAAAACTTCTTGGATTTACATACGGCATCTCGGAAATTCAAACAGTGACACGCATTATTATTCTGATAAACTACTAGTATGCTTAGTAACTCCGGGGTACCTGTAATTTGCCCTAGTGTATTTCTGTATTCTTTCTGGAAGTAAAGAACATTTTACCGCGTAGATACAAAAAACAATATAGATAATAAAAGAACGCGTTATTTATGAACGTACAAGAAAATACTCACGTACTGAAGTTTATTCTGCAATTTTGAATAAACTTATATTGAATATTAAATGCAGCTTGAAATTCCTGTTAGTTGTTATGATGTAGTATATTCCTTGCATTTTGTCTTTAATTCTGTCATCTGTCTGTCCATAGCTAAGCTGTGAATAAAGATATTCATCTAATAAATTTATACAATAAATCATTAAATTAAATTAGTAATTTTAGTTTTATAACAACATCTAATCTCAGGCATTTGTGCGTGACGTCTGATTTTAAACTATGTCAAGCACTGTACATTTCAATTGACAAAAGTGGCAAACTGAAAACATATTTTATTTTATATTTGGCCTTCGTAAAAGGCGGCGCTACTTTTTTCCTTTGCAAATAGATTCTGCATTTTTTACGACTACAAAATTTGTGCTTCGTTACTGCGTACATGTATTGAATTAAAAGATAACACACAAATACATGGTCATTTAGTTAGTTTAAGTATAGTAATAGTTCCCTCCTTTGCAGTATTAAAGCAGCAACGTTACAATAAACTATTCTTTATTCATTATAAGCGATTTCATAGTAGAAAACCACGTCAAATTACGAGTGGATAACTTTATTGCAATTGTTAAAATTACACACCTGCTATGGATGTTCACTATTTACCACCCACGAAATTTAAATAAAATTCAAGCACTTCACGGTATCACCACCACGTTGACTATCTTTAAAATCCGCTAATATAACAATCAAAAATGTGCGATCGCATATTATCTGGTATGGCTGGGGAGGAAACTAAGACCGCTGATGAATCTATATTTGAAATGGAGTGCGGTGCAGTGGTGTCGGTGGATGTTGGAGAAAACGATTGGCTTGAAAAAGGTGCTGAAGACAATGAATCGCATTTGGCAGGGAACATGACAATCGTAAATTCTAGTCAAGGTGAAGAATTAGTCCATAACAATGTTGGAAACATAACTGAAGAACGAAGTCCATTAACACCATTAAATAATAACCCGAATCAGCAAGTTCTGCTATTCGCGATACCAGGTATGACTGGCTTTGGCACAAACTAAGTGCCTAACTTTCACTTTGCTACAATTTTTACGGTTTTGCTTCTGTAGGTTACCCGATTCATTACCATGCACCGCCCAACTGGGTGTCAACCGGAGGGACTAATATTTCGTCAGTATTTGCGAATGCACTAATAACTGACAATGAGTGTATCTCTGCAGATATACCGTACCAACCTGAAAGTTTGCCATCGACGCCCCAGCAACGAGGTACCCATAACGGTGCATTTTCCGTCAACGATAATCATAGCGATCTCAGCGGACCTTACAAATCAAGAAATGATGTTTACGACCTGGCAAGGTTACACATGTTACTACGAGGAATATTGCGATCACATAGTAACAGGGTTTCCATACGAGCCCAAATCCAAGACGAAACAAGAGGTTCCATACGAGATGGCCATGAACAAGCTAACCTTGAAATCAATGCTGATACACATACGATGCTACACATCTATTTGCAGTGCATGAGTAATATGTGTTTAACCTTATTTCAAGTGGATGGCGTCTCTCAACTACCACTTAAAACTTCACAAGTAATAATACGTACGGTAAGGCTTCCAAAAACTTTTTATTGAAGACGCCCTTATGCAAAAAAATTAAATAAAATAATTCGCTTTTTGAGTAACTCCAAATGTGACGAAACTCACAGTAATGTCATGGCAATTGAAAACGGGGGGATGAGGGGGATAAATCCTGCTCAAGTATTTAAACATTTAACATTACGTAGATTACATGGCTTAAAATTCTCAAACATTACACGATAGGACTATCCTTCCTTGTCCCCCCTGTGTGTACGGCCCTGTGTGGTGTGATGAGACACTGACTCTCTCCAGAATCGTTTTCCTGATCTCCCATTTTACCGTTTTACTTTCATCACTCAGCATCGCATGATACATATTGCTTTGAAATATTGAAAATGCAAATGAATAGCTTTTGAATAGTTAACTATGTAAATTTTTAAAATAATAAATTTAAGTCCATAAGCGAAGTATCGCTTGCGTACTTTGTGGGGATCGGGTATCTCTTTTGTTTGCGTGCCTTTTATGTGTATGCGTTATATTTAAGTATACGTTTAGATATGTTTGCTATTAGTTTGTCTAGTTTTTAAAATGTGTAAGTTTCTACTTATGCTGAATGACCGTTAAATGTTTTTTCTTTACTTATATGTCCAACATCAAACGGATCCGGACGGACGGATCCAACTGTCTTTTCTAAAACATTAATCAGATAGAGATGCTAAATTAACTTTTTAATTTCATTCATCAATTTGGTACAGATTCTGCTATCACAAAAACCACAAAAGCAAAAGTGTTGCTTCAACATGACGAATTCATAAGATATAGGCATAATTTATATTCCCTTGGAAATATTAGTTTTAACGATATGCTTTTCTTAGTTCAGCTCAGGTAAGAAATATGAAAGCCGAACTGTGGGTTTATGGTAAATATTACCAGACACCAATGATTTGCATACGTAACGTCCATGTTCGTCGACATTTCATAGGTTTGCAGTAGTAGGTAAAGATTTAATGCACCGGTGAAAGCACATTCAGACAAATTTTATAAAACGTAGGGCCGGTTATTTCTAAACCTTCGTTTTGCTTTATATATTTTACAGACATTCTTCTGGATTTTGGCGTCTTTTGCTGTTTGCTACTCATTCGACGTTCTGAAATACGACATTATTAAATTTTTGTACAACGGTAAACTTATTGACTACATAAAAATTGGGTTTCTCCTCATCTACTGTGTTATCCAGATTTATTTAGTGACGCTTCACGGATACTTTCACAAAAGTTTAGAAAAGTTGTGTAAGCGCATGGGCAATGCTTTGCTTGGCTCTTCCCAAAACTCAATGTTATGTAAATTACCGTATGGAATGGCATGTTTGTCTATCCTAATAGCAATTGCTACAGCTACTTTTGGCCCTTATTACTTTACTGATTGGTCTTTAAAGGACATTTTCCTTCTTCGGGCTAACGAAATGGGCCACACTTTGTTCATTTGGTCGGCAGCAAATTACGAAAATGTTACAGACAGACTAGAAGAAGATTATGCCTCACAAATCAGCTTTACGACAATAACACTGGCCGTTCCAGAGTTTTTGTGGAGTTTATTTGGATTTCTGCAACAACTGGTGTTTGGGGACCTAGTACTATTATGTGCGCTCACACTCCATTGGAATTTATGCAACTACGTGTCATTACTGCAACTGCATCCAGCAAACAAAGCTATATATCGGGATTTTCAAAATAAATGGAAACAATACCAGGTCATTGCTTTAGCATCAGATACATTCCACGAGACATTGGGAACTCGGTTTGGTACCACATTTACAATTTGCTACAACTTGCTGTATTTTTGACATACATTCTACTAAAAGACACAGCCCATTTTATTTTTGTAACGACAACTATCAACGTGATTAAAAGTATAATCACCTATTACATCGCCATAAAAATTTCTGAAAAGGTATCTGTTTTAATTGTTTTTAAACTGACAATTTGATATGTATGTTAATACTGGTTAATCCATGTTCACAGAATGAAACTTGCCGAGCTTGGATCAGACAATGCGCTTTTAAAAGTTTGACAAGTGAACCAGACAGAAAAATGTACATGGAAGCTATTCTCGTTCTAGACGAAATTAAAACTAATCCCCTTGGCCTTGGTCGGGATGAACTTTACGTTAACAAAGGATTTCTTATTACGGTAAACCTAATAAATACTAAAACAATACTTTATGGGATTTGGATTTTTCTGTAAACATAAGTGTGTTTTGGTTATCAAGTTCCTTGGCATGGCAGCATCTTTATTTGTTATGCTAGCGGACTACTCCAGCGAAGAAAACTGCAAACAATGCAAAGTCTAATGTTTTGGAATAAATAAAGGATTCGAAATCTTTGCAAATATCAATGCTGTTCTCAATTATGTATACAAATTTTAAAAAAAACTCAATTTTGGGAATTGTGTAGAGCTTCTCAAAACTTTTCACACATGTGTTGTTTATTGTAATTACTACCAAATGTAACAAAACACAATTAAGATTTAATTCTTCAATATGGACTGAATGTGAGAATCGTTTTCCACAAAACTTTACAGAAAAGTTACCAATTTACAGAATACTATTTGGTATGTAAATTCGTTGAAAAAACGTACACTAGCAATTAGTGTGCCGTATTATTTATGTGGACCAGTGACTCATTCAGATTAGTCTAAGCTTACTCGTTAAGCCCCTAAGCACCGTCCGCCGAATATTACTTAATCGATCAAATGTGAGCATAAATATCTATGCTTTTCTTCCGCGATTAAAATATCACTTCTTTGTCTTGATTTTCACAGTCATACATAGGCTGCGGAACGTATTTTTATAAGAGGGGTCAAATCCTATTTTTGGTAAACTGCATAATAACAGTTAAGCATGTACCTATTTAGTACCTACCTACCTAATTTTAACTGCTGTATGTACGTGCAGTGTGCTTTAAATAACCCTTTCATAAGAATAAAATTAAGCCCAGAAAAACGATTTTATCAGTTAAGTCTGACAAAATTATTTAAAACGAAATGTAGAAATGCGCGAGATTTTTTATTATGATATGAAATGTTAATTTTTAGCACTGACATGCAGAAAACTGGGCATCGCATTATCTGCTCTACGCTCACGCTTGCCTTTCCAAGTTCAGTGTTTTTGGCGTATCACCTAAACAAAATTATATAGGCGGCAAAATCGTAAATATTTGTTGAACTGCTTAATTGTACAAATAGTTTTTGCGTTCTCACCCCTTTAAACAATGGTCATGTATAGTTACTAGCAATTCCAGTTTTAGATTTTCGATTTCATTGGACAGCTCATTTCCATTGAGAGACATTTCCATCTCCAAAATCATGCAAACTAGGTTTTTGTTTTATGTAGTACTTCAGTCTCTTGGAGTTAAATCAATTTAATGCTCTAATACTGCGTTTTCAACACATGCATTTTGACATTTTCAGAATTATTATAAATTAAAACCATTGACCCGAGCTATCAGACGAATTCCGACCGAATTCATTTTGAACGGCGTGACTGGTATATTATCGCTGTATCAAGTTGGGTTTATTACGGCAAACCGCATTCAAAAAGATCTCCGTATTTCCGTGCTGAGTATCAGCCACAATTGCCGACAGTTTATCCAATTTAAAACGTATTCTATGGTTATGGGCTATTCGCACTGCCAACAAGCAAGCAGAAAAAAGCGCGATGAAAGCAGTAAAAGTGTTCGGAATGCTTTTGCAGTTTGCTGCGGCAGTTTTTTTATGTTGCCGCTTTTTCTTTTTACTATGCGGAAATTGATGCTCGCGGAAAAACGCGTTCGTGTTCGTACTGCTTGGTTTTTTCGGCTCAAGCTGCCAAAATGTTTGACGCGCCGAAAAAAAGAAGCCTCGTGAAAAGAAGCCAAAACTGTAGACATGCCGCTTTTTTGTTTACTCATTTAGAGCTTCTCACATAAGAAAAAATAGTTCATCATAAAATAGTTCACACTACTTGATTAAATAAATCATATGTAAATAGTAGAAATGGTAAGTAAAAATTTTCGTGTCGACACATTTTATAGGTGTGCATTGATAAATGATAATTTATTTACATTCATAACTTTTGTTTGTAGTAATTCAGTGACAGTAAAATCGATGAATTAGTGTCGAACCAGGTCGACCAAAATGATGATCCAACGTTTGAACTAATAAGAAGGGTTAAGTTCCGCCAATTTATTTAAAATTGCAGGGATCCGATGCATTATAAAAGAGATACCATAATTGCAGCTTGGAATGAAATTTCCGCGGGATTGAAAATCAAAAATATTTACGTTAACGGTAATGAATCACAATTAGAAAAATAAATATCTTGTAATAACAATAATAAGTTGTGTCGACACAGGAAACTGGTGCTGAGACACAATTACTATAAAGTAAGGAAGATTCTAAAACGCAAGAGTGGAACGGAAGGAGGAAACCAAATCTAATATAACACGACATGAATTTCCAATTCCTTCATAGTACACAAACGAACTTTTCGGGAGTCGACTCCAAAGTAACTAACGACGATCATGAAAGTTCTATGTCTCCAACTAACGAGCCAGACTCCGCTTCCAGGAACGAGGCAAGAATTAGAATTTATACAAAATTTACTTTTTAAAAATTCATTTTAAAAAGTAAATTTTGTATAAATTCAAAGTCAAAATTCATCTTTAAAAAAATTAATTATTTAACCAAAAAGGGCTTTAAAATAAACCATCTGACATATGTATTTATTTTCAGAAAATCTCCACTAAAAATGAGCTGACTCCAAATACCCCTTTAACAAGACGTGTAAATTATCTTTTCATAAACTTTTAAAAGCGTTACATGTGTATTTATTATGTAAAACGTATTATTGTTTTAGGCGCAGAAACGGAAAATGGATGCTGAAGAAAGAATGTTGAATCAGAGAATTTTGAAAGTGCTTGAAGAATCATGTATCATGTATCCCAATACTTTTCTAATTTAAACACGTGTATGTTTATGTCATATGAAACTAAAATGTTCATATATGTCAATTAGAAATTAAATTTTCCACCTTCATTTATGAAATAGTTCATCTCTCATTTTCTTAGACGCTCTTTCTGGCGCAGCAATAGATAACCTTTGGTCGCTAAATAAACAATTTGGAGCTTATTCATTTCTCCAGTCCCCATTTTTGTTCATGGGGTCGTCCTCTATGACAATATGATCTAATGTTCTTTTGTCTGGAATCGCTTCCACATTATCCGTTTTTAAAGTTTGGTTAATGCGACACAAGCTGAAAAATAAAGTATATGATGTTTGTACAAATTTTCCGCATCATATACTTAAGGCGACATATATTGTGTCAAATGTTATTGCTTTAGTTTATATTCGAACTCACGATATGCCCTGTTCCTGGGAAGGCTTCCAATTCCAACCACCTTCGCTATTATAGAATTGGTTAGAAGGTATAGATAATACCTGGTAGCTAGGGAACTATATACGTGTTAAGTTAAAAATGCACAATTACCAAAAATATCTCGAGTTAATTATCTCGAGAATGGGGATATTTAGAATGCTAAAGTGATCTGACACATTGGTAAGTGGTGTCAGGATTGTGTGTGCCAAATTTTAGGTTAATTGGTCAAAAGCCCTGGGAGCAGATAGAGCCAACGTTTCAAGGACGGATACATGCAGCGAACGCTGATATAATATATATAGAATGTAAACGTTACAGTTGATACGCTGTATTGATTAAAATATTGTTTGCATGCTAATTTGGAAATTGTAAATAAAATTATGTATGAGCGTAAACTCAAACTGAATTAATGCAAACTCTAGTTGCACACTCAATCAACAAATCTATTTATTTTCGATCGGCATGTGGACGAAATCTACTAGTCTAATTGTGCAAATCGACTAAAGTTTATTTAGTTACTAATCATTTATCCATTTCTGTATTGCGATTTAGGTATTCGATACGTCACACGAAACAGTATAATCAGTATAGTTTTATAGTTTTTGTTGGGTTTGATTGCTGTCTAGACGCTTTATTGTTTACAACTTCCGCTGATAATAACACTCAATAAATCAAATAAAAAGTGCTACATTCTTGCTCTGACAATTCTCACATATTTGGTTTGGTTCTTCTTTAAGACGTAGCGTTTTCGTTCCGGTGAGTTGTGGACACAAAAACTGTGATTGAGCATGGATCTGAATACTGTGAAGTTGTCGTTATTGGCTTTCCTGCTAGCGTTTGTTGGGGTAAGACTAAAAAGTTTTCATTTTAATGCACTTTTAACACGTTCTTACGAAGACATGTCTATAAAGTTTTCAGATGCTAAACCTGGTCAACTAAAGGACAAAATGAATAGCAGATCAGGATAACAGACTATACAATACTATACCATATAATCAAAACAGCATTGCTTTACCATCGTTTCGATTAGACATGAAAACCGTACTTGTAATAGAGAGTTTGTTTAAAATATAAAACAGTTTCTGTAGTATAACTTGAGTAAATTCAAACAAAAATACTTTCTTGTTTTGTCTGTGTATTAAGTAGCGGTAGTAATTTTTAATTTCAAATTTTTTTATCATCATCCGCATAATTTGGTGTTTTTCTTAGATTTAGAGTTCGCAAAGATTAATTATAAGAACCGAATATTTATAAATGAATTTGAATGAACTTTGTGTTAGGGAAAATAACATCGATTGCGTTTTTTATGCACCTGAATGGTGTTAATGATTTTGAATTCAAATTTTTTAGAGTTAGAATGAACGTGACGGTACACGTTTGTACCAAACAAGGATAACACATTCACCTAGCTAAAAAATTAAACTTTACACACATTCTATTGTAAGTAATATTTACTATTTATATTTTATATTGAATATAAATAGGGCATGCAATTGTAGATGAAGCAATGAGATAATTGTTAGGCAGATGTAAAATTGAACTTGATATACTTAATGATGACACAAAAGCAATAAGGCTTTCATGGGGATGCGTGAACACATACAGGAATCTTTTGATCTTAATACTCACAATAAATATATCGGTATCCCTCCATCAGCACATCAGAGTACATAAAATTCATAACAAACATATTGTAGTTTTATTCTTGCTAAAAAGTAGTAGTTTGTAGTGTTATTTGTAATATCATAAATTGTTAAAGTATACATACATGTAACGCAGGCACAGTTTTCACCACTAATACTTTGAGCTACTAACTGTAAACGGGTTCAATGCATTTTTATATGTACTTATTAATTATTTCCTCGAATACAAATCCAGACGTAAATATTATTATATATGCCACCAACCTGGATTTCGTTACTAATTGACAAGATTTTATGGTAACCAGTGATTTCTTTATTTTTGAGCCGGAAATATTTTGGCTTACAGTGTAAAATGAGTTTTCAGAATGATTGATTTGAGCTATTATATTAACCTAATAATTCGTTAACAACTAATGAAGAGCTGGCAAAATCTGTAAATAAATTCAATTTTATTTTCACTTCTAAAGAGTATGTAAATTTCGTTCGAACTAATTAAATCGCACATTATTGTCTATGCAAGAATATGCAAAGTAAAATAAGAACACAATGATTATTATGTATAATACAATAGTTAAGTACTATTCCACTATGCAAAGTCTAAAAGGTATTTTATAAAATCGATTTCTTCCTCATCAGCAGAGTAACATTGCATTGCAAATTATTTCCATGCAACGTAGAAGTCGAGTTGGTAGTTATGACGAATAAATACGACAAATTGTACGATTAGCGGTAACTGTAATTTAGTGTACTTATAAATGATGAGAATAAGAAAGGTAAAATCTACTTGGTTCGAAGTCATTGAATAGTTTGCAAAATTTTGTAGTTGTTCCAGTAATCAGGATTTTATGAAAATTTATTTGGCTTTAGAAAATCACAATGTACACAATACTCAATACAAAAACATTCCACAAATCCGTTTCTTATTCTGAACGTATTAGTGTCAAAATAAACT
>JAHZNB010003819.1:0-13874 GCA_027744295.1 Callyntrura guangdongensis
TGTAATCCATTAACCCGCTTGGAGTTTACAGCCAGGTTACAGAATTTTGGAGGTAAGGGTGAGTCCGCAATAATATAACGGTTTAACAATGCAATGCTAAAAGTTCTTTCATTAATTACAGTCCACATAATCCTAACTCCAAATTTCCGTAATCTCCAATTTGGAGGCTCCAAGCCTGCTAATGCATTACCAGTACTTTCACCGAGTCTCAATGGTGATGTTATAAAATGAATAAATGCCCTTCGGTATTACCTAACACAAAAACGTATTAAATGTCTGGATTTCTAATTCTAATACTGCCATTCACATTACCCTTCATTCCATTCAATCTATAATCAACGAACTATCACCATATTGCCAAAACGCATGAAGTAAAAAGTTCATGACTACCAAATGTATGTACGCATACAATTAAATCTACTATATATATTTGACGAATTGAAAATAATAACTTTACACAATTAAACACTGAAATTGATAATTTTACATCGATTTTGGATCAACGTTCAACATTATCGCTACCCTCTGCTAAATATAAGTTTACTACAGCTGCGGTTGCTGCGACATAATTATTTTGATGGGATCAACGAAAGAAGAGAACCACCTAGAGCAAGACCCTAAACAACCATTCTTGGTTGACCACATATAACAATTTCATAACCAAGTGACATGCACAATTTAAACCTTCAATGATGTAATGTAAGGAAGTAACTTACCCTCAGAAATTATCAACACACAATTAAAATTTGAAGCTTGATTTTTACTCTTTAAAATCGAAAATGATGTCACCTTTCGATGTGAAGTACGAGTGTACGAGTCTATAGTTTGAACGAAATGCAATGAAGTCAAGCGACTGAAGTTAGATTAACAAAAAGAGAAAAATGGTGCAAAACAAAAATCCAAAGACGCACACGAACAACTACGATACGAAAGACGAACAAGAACAGCCCGGTTCAGTCAGTGGTTTTGGCTGGTAGAAAACGGTAAAGAAGATGTAGATAGATATACAGTACCGCACCGACGTCAGTCCGTGTGTGTCGTGTCTACTGTGTCTAGTAATATTATATTAGTTTTTGTATTACTTATACACACTACACACACACACACACACTGACTACACTCTACACTAAACAAACAAAACACTAGATACTAGAGCAATAAAATCGTCAATATTTCCTCCGTATACTACCGTATACTAAAAATGTTGCTACGGTTTGCGAAGGGACCCAAACTTGTAGCCTGCAAATTTTCACTCGAAACAGGTAGTTTTCTTCTTGGAAGGATACAAGTAGGGGGCCATTCGCAAACCGTAGCAACGTTTTTAGTATCTATTATTTTTATTTCATCAATACAAATATTAGTTTTTTTTGTTACGTCAGTTTATTATGCCGGGTATCAACTTGACCGGCTTCCATGTATATGGGTATGCTAGACGACGACCAGGTGAGCGAGGTATAATACTAGTAGCAGTATTCCGCAAAATGGTTTTCGGTACAAGTAGCAATATTCCACAAAATTGGTTTCAGTACCAGTAGCAGTGGAAGTACAAATACTGATACTTTAGTTTTTCGCTACTGCAGTTGATAGTAGATACTGAAAACCAACTTTGCACTAAAGCATGAACATTACTGAAGCATTGCATAGTATGTATATCAAATACGGGGGAGGGGGCAATATAAAATACATTTGTGACAGTGACATAGTGGGAGAGGGAGGCTAAATATTTGTGTGACCACCACGTGACAAGGGGTGAGGGGGGTCAATATTTGTGCAACCACCGCGTGACAAAGGGGAAGGGCGGGTCCAAAAAATAGCCATATTTGCGTGACGTTCTATATGCATCATCCCTTTATACTATTCTCGCCTCGTGGATGCGACACAACAACACAGAGAGTTTGGAAAACCGATAGCTCCATGTCCAAACCCATATATTTAATAAAACCAAACAATGCTACTATTAGCATTATTCAGTTGTTGAGTAGTTAACATTTAGTTAGTAAATTCATTAAGTTTTACTGATTGGATATTTATTAGATGAAATAAAATGTACGTATGTATGAATTGTTTGCATTAGCAAACGGGTATTTTGGTGTTAGTAGTTTGTAGTGGTTATGTTGTAGTAGGAGTGAGATGATGCATATAGTACGTTACGCCTAAAAACAGCATTTACGACCCCACCTTACCCATGTTAACTCACGTTACAAAAAAAGTAAGTTTGCATTACGAAATTCGGTGACCCCTACCCTACCCCATGTGGCGTAACGTACTATATAGCATCATCCCAGTTGTGGTTTATATATATTTTATGAAAGTATTCACTAAGAACTTCAAAACTATTTTCTTGCTGCTTCATAATGAGAAAAGAAAGCTGGGTGGCCATTACTATCTGTTTTACTAGTACAGGACTTCGTATTGGTTTTTTAAAAAATGGAAACTACAAGACAGAAAATCAAAAAGCCGTATTTACTTTAGCTAGTTCTCATCGTCGTCGCTCAAGCAATTGTGAACGCAACGTGAAATGGGCTAATACAAGAAAATTAGATCCTTTTTGTCATTGTCAGATTTAAGTTTTTTCTACTGGTAAAGTTAGGACTACTAGACAACACAGAAAAGTGTAAAGTCTATATTCAATACGTTCTTGATGGCCGATAATCAATCATAGTTTAATGCGGGGCTTCTTTCTCTGTTCGTTTACATCGGGTTATTCAAAATGAATGAATAAAATTGGATCCGTTTTCCAAAAAGAAAAAATTCTTTTGACAAACCCAATGCTCTATCGATATTGTTTTAGGTATATTGTAACTACCGCTAAGAATGGTTAACTATGGTGCTATACAGCTTCGGGAAAAACGATATTATATTGGATCATGTTCTGATCATCACTGAGTCTTACCAATGAACTTTCCTGCAACCTAGCGAGTTGAAAAACAGCTTAAACTGTCATGACCAAAAATCCACATGTATCATATCGTAGCATGCACTAGTCGCCGAATTTGGGAAAAAACTGCTTCCAAACGACAATGAAAATGCTCCTAACATCGATGGACAATAGGACCAAAGCACAGAGCTTAGGTAGAGTATGCTAATTTACGGAAAGTTATTTTAGCAAAGAACTATTGCACGTCACTTAATATAAATTTTAAAAGCTGGTATGCACATCATTACATCATTGGACAGTGCACAATTCCTCTTTAACTTTTCATCAATGATTACTGCTGCGAGTACTGTTCTGTCTGAATATTCCTGTGTGTGTGGTCTTCGATTTAATCTTATTCCACGGAAGGCGATTTATGAGATATTTCCTTTAAGGAAACCACCAACACAATCTGGGAGCAAATTCACTATCTATGGTATCTATTAAGATTAAGATTATTATTATTAAGATTCCAATGTATATTTAGACAACAAAGGATTTCAATGCAATGTCAAATTGTACATAAAAAAGCAGTACCTTTAGTGGAAACAACATTCCAACTTTTTGCAGTAAAACCAAGAAATATCATACAACGAACACTATAGCGGTTTAAACTGTCATGAATACCCAAATGCAATCTTTAATCGCAAATGAAGCCAACTTTCTCGACCCCGTGCATCGTTTCACACGCCGGTAATATTCTGATATTCCCAAAATGAATGTTAAAAATAAAAGGAAATAAAGTATAGTGATTGTAAGATTTCATCAACACGCCCCTAAAATGTTGGTTGATGCATTTTGTATCTAAATAACTAATCGTTTTTTATAAACGAACAGATTGCAACCAGCCACCACAATATCATTATTTCTAAAGGACAAGCTGTTCAACATTTTACCATCGACCATTAACAAGAAACCTAACTAAACTAATTTATCTCAGACAGTCTTTTCGGCTACATACAATTCACCCGCCTAATCCCTGCAGAGAGAAGCTATCCCTGAAAGTTTTTTATTGGTTGTTGATGCTATGTTGATAAGAACTTGAAATTTGGCCTTGTCAGTTGATACAGCAACGCTATACAAAACTTAAGGAATATTTTTACAATACCACTGGCATACGGCACGTTCGTACCAAGTTTAATCCATTTAAGATAAAATTTAATTTCTGAACCCCCAAATGTTCGGCCCATGGTTAACTAGATTTACATAAAATATATACCAGAAAACTAGACTAAACAGGAATAGTACCGGGCTAACACTTTTAATTCAACAAGTGGTACATGTGTTACGGTAGTGTTTGACACGTAGAGAAACGCGACGACTTTCAATTAATGTCTAAGGTAAAAAAAATTACGTTAACTTAACAGTAAACCGCTCTTACAAACATAATTTAAACATAGGTTTAAACCGCGATAGAGCCACAGCGTGAACTTAAAAAGATGCCAATAGTGTATCTAATATATCTTGAATTAGATTTTATTTATACATAAATGACCATTGAAACTTTTACAAATTGTCATTAAAAAGCTCTTGTAGTCCGTGATATAAGCTTTCACGTATATAGAAACTTCAGCTTCTGTTTCAAAAATATTTATAACGATTTTTGCTTGCCATGATGACACCACCTTTATGTAAATGTGGTAATGACATCAAAGATGCATCAGCAATGTGTAGTAGACTTGTGGCTGATCTTGGCTTTCTATCTTAAAATAAGTCGTACCGGCCACTCTGCTACATGCATTTATTTAAAACAAATTGACTTTAAAGCCGAGCATGGAACAAGGACTTAAGCATGAGTATTAAGACACATACCCCACTTGTGTACACAAATTTCGTATCCAACTTGCAATACCACCAGTTGCAGATTATTATTTATTCCTGGTCTTTTATGTTGGTATGGCATGAAAACAGAAATGTAAGTTTGATGGTTATTTTCATGATACCACGCTCTTTCACAGGAACTCATACATAATAATAAGTATTTACCATTGTACAAATACTACAGGACACTCCTGACATAATATTATTGGACAAGATTTTCAATGGCCGTCAAAGGTAGAAATGTAGTAAGTATTATAAATTTCTAGTATAGGTGTTCACTTTAATTATACCACTTAATATCATTTACCGGTACCACCCTTAAAGTCATGTGCTTTTGTATTTAGATCCGGATGCGGAAAATATATATATTCATATACGCTAATAACATGTTTCATAACATGGAGCATACAATCCACAATAATATTTTTAAAGACTTTAATCGTTTTATGATAATAATACACAATGTGGTATTTTGGTCAATAGGCAAATTATTGTGGTAAAAATTTTGCTGTTAAGATGCCGATGACAGTTTAATATTGATGCATGCAGGTTAATTTGATAAACACATGATATTTCGGCTTCTCAAATAACCTGGTATCACTATAAGAATTTGGGTAAATTTTTGTTTTTGACCCTGAAAGACCTGCTGGAGGTCGCCCAAATTTAGTAAACTGCACATCATCCATGTCACAGCCAAAAGGCACCTATATGTTAAATTTGAGATATTTTCTTTAAAGTTCAATTTTTTATCCCCAAACCTGTTTTTATCACAAAATCTTCACTAAATTTGCTGAAATTGTGTCCCATATAGCTTACACTACAATAAGATATCTGTGTGAAAAACTTGGGCTGAAGCATCTGCCCTATGTACTAATAACAGACAGACAGAAAAATACGCTAATCTTAATATTAAAATGGTTAAAGAACTTAGGTTTACGTGTGTACGTTTTGGTTGATTGATATATCATTATTATTGGCTAATACATCCACATCCGGACTTAATTGGACCGAATTAAAAAATTTCTAGTAGATTCTGATAACTAACCCAATATTAATAGTGGGTAATGTTGTAGCAAGCCCAAAGGATAGTAGCAGAAATGTTAAGATGTGGTGACATCATAATATCACCAAAAACGATCAATCAAAGATGAATAATTTGCATTAATTTTTGGTAATGATAAAAAACAAGCCACTACACTTTAAATATTGACAAAAGTATTGCAAGCATTCCAAATATACCACTAAACCTACTCTACAAAATTAGAACTGGTTGTTTCTTTTATAGTCTACGACTGTACAATCGGAAGCTCAATCAGTCACTGTTTAAAATAATAACCTTGATTCATAATTTATATAATTTAATTAATTTAATATTAAATTAAACATTAATAACGCTGCAGAACCTGTCCCAGTACATCGTTCAAATGTTGTGCTCGTATAAAGTATATAGTTTAAAATTTAATGACCATAATTCGATAATCTTAGCGAAAACTAAAAAGACAAATAAAATTCCATTATAATTCAGTACAAAAGAAGTTTTACAACTAACAAATACTTATTCATTAGTCGTATTATCAGATTGTTCCTCTTCATCATCCAAAGATAAATTAACAACAGCTACCGAAGGCATCTTTGGAATAGCACATTCTCCCAAACACACACATTCATCATCTGAATCTTCGGAGCCAACTGTTAATAATTTAGTTTTAGCCAGTGAGTAGTTAGATTCAGTGGTTGATGTAAAAGCAGACGTAGAAGAGGTTAGAACTGGGGGTGCCCATGCAGATACGCCGGGTGATATGTTGCGTGCAGTGCGATAGGAGCTAACACTGGGAGTGGAGCGTGACAAATCAATAACTTGTAAACTACGCATGCCACGAGGATAAGGATAACTTCTGGAAGATGTAAATGTACGTGCAGCTTCTTCTCTGATCCCGGGAGTAATTTCTGGTTTATAGGGAACAAACGCAGTTGATAGTCCATCTTGTATACAACGTAAAAATCGAGACAAATAAATTTTTAATTTACTATTACTCTTGTACGAAACAAACATAAAAGTAGACCTCTTACCACTTGAGAAATTTTGGCTTATATGCGCGTTACTGTTAGAAGTAGTAACTGTTGTGGTGGAAGCTGACACGTCGCGATCTATCACGGAACTATCACGACTAAAAGTGTAAAAACTGACACTGGTGATAATGTTGGAGTCGATACGGAACTCTGCAATCAACGACGGCCTTGTTATGGCATTATCATCAGCATCTGTTTATTTAGAAAAGGTTCCATCAAGTTAAAACTTGCTACATGAAAATATCTTCAGTTGCTTTTAAACAACAACAATTATTAATATCATTAACCTTGCTCATTTGAGTCAAACGTAATCTCTTCTGGGGGATTATTGCGTTGTGCACAGACTTCTGAATTTGTCGTGGTAGGATATTCAGCTATTCTGTCATAATCTTCGAGGCATCTATCATTTAAAATAAAATGATACAACTCATGTTGAAAGTGGTCCGTTTTTTCTTCAAAGTACGTCCGTATCAAGTCATGAAATTTTTGGGACCGAGTATCGTAAATTACAGGTGTAAACATGATCAAGTCGTGTACAAATGCCATCTAAAACAAAGATTAGAAATGGTTGCAAAATCCACGAATAAACTTAATATTAACACCAACAAATAAGATAAGAATACCTAAACCCGATTATGATGGTGACCAAGTAGAACGTTAAGCTCTCTAAAGAGCCAAATGCGGAGCCTGTTCGTTATCAAGCCATGACTCCTGATAAACTCAACGGATGGGTAAGCGGTATTAAATGGTAGTACCCATTCATTACGGTCGTAACGTCTACGGCGGTTTTCATAGCCGTTAATTTGGACTGCATGTCCCTGGACTCGTCCATCATCGCCAATGACTTCCCCGGAGTCTCCGCTGAAAATAATTATATTACAGTTTACTAATCATTTGGAAATTGAATTCTACAATCTAAAGTCGATACAAAAATTTTAATATCACCAAAATTATGACTCACATTGTTAGGTTCCTAGAGTCGTTTTCGAATGGGTTAATGGACACAACGCCAGGTGATTGAACATCAATCAGAGGGTCTTGCACTGGTGAAGGCACAACGTACTCCTCGTATTCATTACAGTTTTGAAAGTTGTAGTAGGTTGCTCGGAATGACCTTCTGCACATGGGACACTCCAGTTTAAATTTAGAACACTCTTTCAAGCAATCGAAGCAAAACTGATGACCACAGGCGTTGGTACGGCATTTGTTTTCAACATCACCTAAACAAATAGGGCATTTTGCTGTTTCTGTTGATGCTGACCGATCAGTACGTCCAATAGCGTTACCGTCCTCTTCTCTTCCTCCTTTTCCACAGTTCAATATTTCTCCATCAGGGCGTGAAGTCGCCATTTCCAAAAAGAAGACGTCACAATAAAACAAAGAATTTGCGCTTAGTGTAAAAGATACCACAGCTACGATCCACGACAAGTTAGTCCTTTAAAAAACACAATCCACCTTATAAGATTAAAATTATTGAATATTATACTTGACTTTGTTTCCACAAAAGTTTAAAAAATCGTCTACATGTAAAATGTATATCCTTTAATATCAATATCACTACGTAACGAAAGCAGCTCAAGCAGCTGCGTACACTAAAAACTAAGCATGTATGCAAGCAAATGTATTACCGCATTAAAAAAATCGTATTCCGGCGTCGCAGTAATTTAGACAGATTTCAATTAATTACAAAACGTTTTTTAAAACAACGTAAATTTACGCAGTGTAACACATATTTATCCAATGTATCCTAATTCACGCAAAATTATGTAAATTCACGCAAAATTATGTAAATTTACGCAAAATTATGTAAATTTACGCAAAATTATGTACATTTACGCAAAACTATGTAAATTGACGCCAAATTATGATCAGTTTCGCAAAACTGTATAAATCTTTACAAGTTGGATAAGTAAACACAAAATTATATACAGATACACAAATTAGTGTGAATATCCGCTTACTTGGGCAAATCTACGCAAAATTCACAAACATTCGGCAACATTCGGCAACTTCACGCAAAACCGCGTAAATTAACGCTCATTATTGGTGACTTAATATTTACAAAACTAATTCACAAATATGTAAACTACTGAACCCAAGTATGAAGAAGCTAATAAATAGAACAGTTTACACAATTGTAAACATTTAACCGCAATTTACCTGCAGGGTTTCAGAATAAATTGTGGTAACGTGACAACCAGAAATATTAAACTGTTGTTTAGGTAAAAAACTTAGAACCGTAACATTGCAAGAAAATCGTACATTTTAGACTTGCTGCAATCTGATGTGCTGGACTTTATTCCCTTTGTATATCTTTGTGGAGCCAGAATGTGTAGAACGGTTCAAAGGCATGAACAGGTGAGGGAGTTAATAAAAAGTCTGGCCTAATATTTTCTGGTTACGTGTAGGTGACATCAACTTTTGTTTATGCAAACTGATTAAGCCACCATGAATAAGTAACTTCGCTCGACTGGAAATATTTGTGGAAGAAATTGAAAGTCCCTTAAGTCACATTGCCTTTGGGCATAACAGTAAGAACTTGCCCTGTCTCTAAGTAACAGGAAAAAACTGAATATACTTAGTAGGTCAAAATACTACTTACCTTTATTTAACTAAACCTTGGATTGGTACTTTCAGACACTTGAAAAGTAAATAGAATTTGTTTTGAGTATGTGGTGCTCAATTTATAGTAAACACTTTGATATAGAGACCTCATGGGTGCTGTAAAGTTTTTGTTGCAACAATAGTGACCTGTATTCTAGTTGACAGACTTTTAGCATTCAATAATTTTCGCTTATAACTTATTAATAAATTTATAAAAGCTTATAATTATAAATTTATATGTGAACGTTGTGCTTATAGCATCATCTTGTTGATAATATAAGTTCAAAATTTAATTTTATTAGCTTAAAAATGTAACTATTATTTCGTAAAATTCAGTACTGTTGATTGTTATCTGAACATTCCCTTAAACATATTAAAAAGTACACGTACAAGCTCTCTGGATATAGTGGGTCCCTGAGTATGGTCTTCGAATTAGTTAGGGACAGGTTCGATTTTACTGTTCTACCTCAAATTCATGAACTCGAAAGTTGGGCAATCGATTGTTTAGAGGATGGCGTTGTACTATTTCTGAAACAAATTGGATCTGCTTGTTTTTATACTGGTATAGGTTGACTTTTATATAACGAGGTGGTAAAACTTTTTAATTCCATTTTACAACAATTGACACAACGAAGAATAATTGTTTTCAATGAGAAGACAAAATAAGCCGTTGTTACCTTAAGGTCATTAAAAATTAGTTTCTTCTAGTACATGTACAATGTATAGCATATTAAATGATATTTTTACATTGATACCCAATTAAAAAGAACACCAAAATTCACATGGTCAAATTGCTATTTCGCCCAATTTGAATTTAAACAAAATAAACCTTTTGGCGTTCTCGAAATTTTCCGGTAGCGTGTGCTACAATTATGTTTTAAATACTTAACCAATATCGTCTTTTACCACGTAGATTCTGTTTACCTAATATTTTTTGTTTTGTGGACTAACCACAATTCGTGGTATATCAGGGAATATAAATGTTAACATTTTCCTTCTCAAGAAGTCCCTCCTAAGCTAGTGACAGCAATTTATTTTGTTAAAGTAGTAATTTCAAGCTGACTTAGGAAAGTGTGCATCCTTGTCGTGTCTTGTTGGTGGGGATATTAAACTTTAAAGGAGATTTTTACGATAGACCTTCAAATAAATCCCAATCAGAAACTTAGGTACAGTGCTTTTGGATGCGCCATTATAATTGCAAATATTGTTTCAAACTTTAAAGGTAACATCATGATAACCTTGCTGGGGCACTCTGAGAAAATTGGTTCACCTTGTTAAGGGTGTTAAAAGGCCTTTCTAATTTGTACATACTCATAATGTAAATACACATTTTAACTTTGCAGTGATATCAGATAATATTTAGCGAATACTTTTATGCAGTGTGGATGGTAACATTGTTTGTGCAGAGAGTCATATGTACTAAACATTTTGTTGAATGTAGGTAATCACTACTGGTTTGGGTTTTTGGAACGATGCTAGTTAATCCTACCGTGAACAGTTGCAAAGCCAATCTCAATGTATTTCAGTTTTAACGATACGCACCCTGCACAAATACGAGAACCAAAACATGTAAAAGAACAAGTAATGGGTACTACAGGAGCTGGAAAAAGGAACATATTCCCCTGCGGCACATGAATATAACGTTGAGCTATAGACGGTGGGTACAAGAAAATATTATATGGATCATGTAACACTAAAAAAAGAAGAAATTCGAAGAAAATAGAAAATACGCTTCTGTCTTTGAATACATTTTTATACCATTTTTACCATACCGATAACGTTTTTTATTTACATAGGTATAAATAGTAAAGGCGGATTGGGATACGGATGAAAGATTTTGTTGATGCATTCGTTGCAATAACATCTTACTTGATGGAAGTTCAATTTAATTTAGAATTTTACAATTGACATATTAAAGACAAAAGGTTCACGTAAATATAATTAGTTTGGGTAAACCTCCGTCCTAAAGTAATTTTGGTAAGAGGATAAATATATTTGAATTCTTTTTGTAACATTCAAGTTGCAGAAAGTACGACAATCTCAATTCTGATCGAATATGATTTTGTCAACAATAGTTTTAATCTAATAATGTGTAATTTTCAGCATATTCAATAATATTTCTACATGGATACCCAATTGAAAAGGACAAACTACCAAATTTGCACTACAAAAACGATGAGTATCACAATTTGCAATTTCCGTTAAATAAAATGAACATGTTACAAAGTCAATAATTTCTTGTGACCTTTGCTACAAAAAATTCTTTCTTTACTTCGGTTTTTCCACGTAGGTACTCTATCCAAGTTTGGGAATTTAATACAATTTAATTGTTTGTACTGTGTATACTATTCACAATATGTGTATTAGTAGGACGCAAACACGACACTTGTTATAAAAGAATTTTTGAGCAAATGATGATACCAAAATTTATTTATTTTGTTAAAGTAGTAATTTCAAGCTGCCTTTAGTAGTAATTAAATTCATTGTCTTGTGTGAGCGGTGGTCAATGCAAAATGGTGTCAAGGAGCAAGTTAATAGTATTGTCCTACGATGCTGCTGGTCGTGGTTGTAGTGCAGCGGTGTTACTAGGCATTGGCAGTAATAGTAATATGTCTAAGCTTTTAGAAATATAGTCAACGGCGGAAATAAATTTTAGGTAGTATCTCTGTACTTTGTACTTCATCTCTGTTTTTTGACGTTTTTGTTTTATGTAACTTCTCCATTGTATGTTTCCGATATTTTTGGATCATTTAACCGTATTTGATTAGTAATAATCATTGATATTAATATTCGCATTTTTAAACTATCTACTGGATGTACTATATACAAAGCTGCATATAACAAACTCTTGTTCGTCATCGTGTGCAGAAGTCAAATCTGCCAGGAGCTCACAACACACCAACCCTCACGACGGTTATGGGTCTATTGACGTTGACATGCATTTTTTTGTGCATTTTTATAAAACTTACTCTGATTGTGCTTACATGTATTGTTACGTTATTATTACTCCTGCTTCCTAGTTCTGAATCACGTAACCAATTTTTCCGTCACTTTAAAACATAAAAACAGACAAATATCATATAGAAGAGGTAAGATTGTATGACTAACCTTATACTAAAAAACGTAATAATGCTTCAAGTTGCAAAGCTTAACAAAAAAGGTTCTTTTGGTTCGTTTTAATAACAGCAAAATGTGGTCGAATTATTTCTTTGTTTGATTCTGCATGAAAAATAAGTCGCCCTTATCTCGATTCTGCTTCTTTGCATTCGTTATTTGTGCGAGTCTCTCCGGTCTTCGTCGCGTATAACCAAATAGCCGTGTAAATGCAATGACAAAATAGATATTTTTACCTTTGCGCACATACTGCATTCATTTTATCCTACCTTCTTTCCTAATATGATACATAAGCATACAGTAGTATGTTAAGGGTAAGTTGCGTGCTCTTTCTGAACATTTCACATAGCCCAGTAAGGCGAAACGGCCGTACGTCTCGGCATTAAATAAAGACGCTTAACTAAACCACCATTTAAAAACCAGCATAATTTCTGAAATGCCTTTGTTTCTTAAATGAATTAGAAATAAATACTGGAAATGTATTTGTGTTCATTGTACGATAGTAATTCGCTTAAGCTAAGTATACACATTTGTTATACTTAAGATTTCTCTGTTTTTAGAAGTAATTGCCTATAAAGCGACAGAGTTTGTATAAGAACAACATTTATCACACTACCAGTCAGTATACCAATTTCCAGTATATCAAGGTACTATACTGGAATGCATTACATTTAAACGTTAATGGGAAAAAGGATGCCCCTAAAGTTATATTCATCCACCCCGAAGACTAAATTGAACACTGAATTGAACCTATTTTTCTAAATACTTCATAAACCTGACTGTACCTAGTTAACGCATGTCGGGGTTGAACACAGTTGTCAAATTATGATGTGCTTGTAAAGCAAAAACCTGCTGAAAAATAATTTGTTATTGACAACTTAAGCCACTTCGAATGTCCCACATTTCTCAAATTCCCCAAAACGTTCCATTTCACAAGATAATATACTCCTTAAATATGTGCTAATAAATTTCATTATAAACATGACACCTATTTAGGCATTTACCGTTACTCATATCTCGGTTCAACAATGTTATCGAACCTATTCAAATAATTACTGTAAATTTAAAACGGCTAAATTATATAAATATTTCTACATTTAAGATTTGAACGTTGTACAATGTACCACATTTGTGTTGCTCACTTAAGTTAATTTAATTAACAATCATATCGAACAAAAACAAAGATGTAATTACCGATCAAATATTTGGTTGAAAATAATAAAAGGTACACTTAGCAAAAAATTATTCGCCCACTAGAGTGTCCCCCATGTTAAATCGCAAATCTCGAAGGCGATTATTTTAACCGGTGTTGGGCTAAACACCTGAATCCAGGTCGCCTAGAAGAACTAGG
>JAHZNB010003820.1:0-16504 GCA_027744295.1 Callyntrura guangdongensis
CCAAAATAGGCAACATAGGCAACTAAGACTGTGGCTCAAAGTATTTCTTTTCATGTGATTCGTTCACATACTGAAGCTCAAAGTGATCTGAAAAACAAGACCCCATAGGCAGTTGCCTAGATTTGACAGCCCTGATTATGACAGTTTAGAATGTGCTTCCCCGAACCTCACAAAAAATATTGGTCTGTTGTGTATTGTAGAAAAAATTTTATGACTTACTTTTCTAAGAGGATGAGAGAGAGAGAGGGACGAAAGTAGAAAAGGATGATGGTAATGATGAAATGTGGGCAGGAGTAAATTCTACTTTTTCAATTCAAGGAAAAGGAAAATCTTTCGAGATCACAAAAATGTCCCATTTTTCTCGAATTGGCACAGGTGTACATTTTCCCTGTTTTTGAATTAAGCCTACTTCGATGAATGTCTAGCTGGTAACAAACAGCAGCTTAGAGGAGTGCATGTGGTATGTGTACCAGAAGTTTTATGGCGAAGGGAACGAAATAAAGCCTGTTTTCTGGTTTGTGATTTTCGTTGTACAATTAAATATAGGCGCAGAGACAACTTTCCCGACCACATTGCTTTCCTTGCAAATATTTGTAGCCGATGCAGATATAATGCTTTATTGTGTGTTTGTCTGTTTGCGCACTACAAATAATGAAGACAATTTGTCAATATCCTTTTAGAGTTAGCATTTCATATAGGTACTTGTAGACCTTGGGTTGTTTGGTATGTATATCCTATTGACTGTGAATTTCACCATTGTCATCCCAATCTGTTCCCTTTTAATGCTTTGTGCATCATTCAATGGTGCACTGAATTTTTTTAATGTTTGGTAAATTTATTGATTTATCCGCTTTTGTGGGTACGTATTACATTAGTTGGTAGAGAAGGGGCTAGAACGATGAGTGCTATTATAATATAGCCAATGACCATTCATTCGTTTTCTTTTCGGTGGTTTTTACAAATACGTTCCAGTAGGTAAACAAAGATGTGTAAACAACAACGTATAAACGAAAACTGGTAACTATTAATTCGATCTTTAACTTCAATAAATGTTTTTCTGCTATGTAGTCTTGATGTGTGAATATTATTTTATTCGACAATATACTCACGTCATCAATTCACATGAAAAGCCAAGTGGTAAGAGTGTGGTATTGTCATAATAAGTTGAATTTTGGTGTAGAAAGCACATCATCTTAAGACTGTGTGTATTTGAGAGATGAGAATCGTCAATTTTATCTTCCTTAAAACGCACTTGTTGACCTACATTTTCCATCATACGAATATATTATTCCCTTTCTTAAATATATGTTTGGGAACTCAATTTGAATTTATTACGGTACCACGAATTTCTGTTTGTGATATATTGATGCGAGGTATCTTGACTTTTTTCTTTCTTCAAACAAAATCCATTTTCCTTTCATCTGACAGCCGTGAAAATAGTGTACAAGACGTGATGCTGACACGACATAATACATGTCAGATAAACAGGAAGAGCGTGGGTTGAAAAGTAAAGGGCCCTTCGCCCTTCGTCTGCACAACGTGCCCAAGTTTAGATAAAGAATGAAAATCGGACTCAATAGTTAAACTATAGTTTACAGGTGCAAAACTTCTTCTTCCCACTGGATTGGTCTTACAATTGCTGAAAAATGAACAAATTGAACGAGTAATGATGGGCATTGTGCGAGGAAATTTGACCTTTCATTATACTCATATTACTGCTTGAACTACAATACCGGCGTCATAGTCATGAAGACCCAATCAAACTGCTTCTACGAAGCAATTTTAAGTTCCTTCAAGTTTTGTTTATTTAAGTAGAATATTTAGGTTTAATGAATATACTTGTAGATTTTGAGTTTGTTTGTTTGCTTGACTGTCCGTCTGTCAACCAATTGGTCATGTACGTCATTCGTATTCAAGAAGTATACATGCTTATACGGATTCCCTAAGTGCTTATTGATTTTTAGACAAAAATCGGCCAATCTCCAGTGTGATGGTGACGACGGTGAGGAAACTCGCCGGAAAATGCAATTTTACAGAAAACTCATCAAATGCATTGCAAAACAAAATACAAAAGCAATTACTTGGATGCTACCAATACCACACCAGAACGGTGTTGGAAGTTAATCATAATCATTTTAGTGTAGTGCTCACTACTAAAATAATTGATAAAGCTTCAGTAAAGGATAAATAATGTAAGTATTGTACTAATACATATTATACTCTATAGTAACTTTCCAGACTTGCATCAGTGTGTCTTGTATACTTAACCAGTAATCACATTTGAGCTTTAGTTGTTACTGTAAAAGACAACGTAATTCAGTATACAACTTTTTCCACTCGCAATTATTCGTTCTATCATTCAATCTAACAACTAATCAAGTAGTGATAGTAAACAACTAAAATAAGTAAACAACCACCTCGTTGTTTCTCCAACTTTTGAAACAAAGTTTGTATTATTACAATGTCGAAAATTCCGTCCCAGATTAAATGCATTAGTATTATTAGTTTTAAGCTTGATCGGACCTTTGACCGTCCTCCTGGAAGTAAATCATCTCGTCTCATCATAGCTATAGCTATCGATCGACGAAAACTGTTTTAAACTTCATGTCATTATATTATGCTACTCTTATGCTAGCTAGTTATAGTTGTTTGAAACTGTTTCAGCTGTGTATCCATTTGCGCACGCCTACCCAACTTTCCCCGTTTTCTATTCAGGCTGTTAGTGAAATTACCAATATGTTGGAGTACGTCCTCTAAATATTCTGCTTTTCGGTACAAAAGTAAATAATATTTACTGCTCTCTGTTTTTGATAGGCTCTTTCAATATGGTACGCGCGGAAAGTGTTGTTTGCATCTCCATTTCGTGATGATGATTGAGCGAGACGAGAGCTCCGTGGATCAGCCATGTTTACCCTTGTTAATCTTTTTTGTTTGTTTTCGACGACAGTGCCAATTCACTAAGCAGATATAATTGTCAATTTTGATCGTGGAGAAATTCTAAATCAAATTGCTCTTTCTGTGTTTAAAAGTTGAGAAATTTCCGTAACTATAATTTGCCTAATTTGAAAGTTAAACTCGACGTTGAAATGCGCTGTTTCCCTTATCTCTCAATAGTATGCTTACACATGACTTATTTGTTTCTGACAATTTCCACAAGTGGCAGCAACCATCATATTATAACTTTCCAATTTACTTCGCAACTTTTTTTCTACGGAATTACGTATTAAACTCAAAATCAGATATAGAAACTTAAAACTGTACTAGGGAAGGATTAATTTGATGAATATACTTCGAAATGGAATCCAAAAAGCTGTTTTGCTTAACCTACAACTTTTAGGTTGTCCCAACTTTTCCTATTACAATGACAAGTGTGCTTGCTCATAGATAAGCAAACGAAAAGAATTTTCAATTTTCTTTTTTTTTCCCCTTTCACTCTCACTCAAAACTCTGAAAATCGGTTCGGGCACACGAGAGTTACGACACGATATGTACATACCTATCTTCACAAGTACATCGAAAGAGCAACATGATCTGGAAACCGAGGTACAACGCATTTTCACATTTTCTACACCCAACCGCTCAATAACATGACCCTGCTTATTTTTAGATGAAAAAACTGGTCAAACATGGGAATGGGTTGGAATCGATGGAAATAATAATAATAATAAAGTCGTAAGCACTTTTGGCTTCCCTTTTCATCTTTTCTTTTTCAGAATCTCAATCTCAACTGCATTATACATACCTATTATACTAAAAGTACGTACCCCACATCCCGTCCGTTGACACTCACCACCACCTCCGAACCTTTTTTCGCTTCGTTCAGTTGCCACTTTAGGAAGCTCATCGGTCTGTGGCCATCTCATCATATTTACGACAAGGAACACATCACTATTCACAGAGTTGTTTGTTAGTTTGGCTTAAAGAGGTTTTCTCACTGCCGTATAGCGCTCGTTTGTATATGTGGCATACTTGGTAACGAAACTTAAGTGTAAATAAATATGGTTTTCGATGATAAGAAAGTAGGAAGATTCACACATGACAGCAGATTTTTTCTCTCTCGTCTACTTCAAAAAGTTGATAATGTAAACTACATCTTTCGTTACTGACCAAATCTAAGAAAAATTTCACCTCGGTACATGTACATACCTACCTACATTTGAGTGGTGGTGGCGGTGTACGTCGTGAAAATTGGGGGAGTGTGGTGTGAAATACGAAAAGGAGTAACTATAAAGTAAACTGGCTGGATAGGACGAAGTTGTCTCCTGTGCCGTTCTTACACACCGTCAAGTAGCCAACTTTATGGCAAAACTTTTTTTCTGTCATCTGCTGACTTACTAAAAATACTGAGACATTCATGCTTTAACATTCATCCCTTCCCCTCTCCTTCTATCGTCTCGTGTAACGCTGCAGCTTATCATTTTTACAAACATATATATATAATACCACCACAGGACGTGTTTTACAGCCTTGTGTTTGCAGAGAAAAATCAGCGAGAATGCTTTACTGCTAAAATTTGGACAGTTGTAAATGCTAACGAATCATTTTTTTTTTCATTTCAGCACCTGGTCATGGTAAACAAAAATCGTCGTCGGGAGTAAGTAACCACTTTTGTATTGTGAAAAGCAAGTAAAAATGTGGTGTTTTTGGTAGAGTAGTTGCTGGAGACGACACTGTGCAATGCAGTTTTTTTATTTATTAAAGTGGCTCCCTCAATTTATTCTCCACGAGTACATTTGTGTGGATTGTTTGTGCTGCTAAAAATGCCATCCATTTTACTGGCACACATTTCATCCTAATGAAGACATGTATATCAGACTATATCCTCAACAACAAAACAACCGTAGCGTAAATTATTATTAGCAAACCGTATTTTTTTAACTTACACCTTTTAAAACTGCACCGCCTCGCATAAAAATGTACAATCATACCTCAGGCAAAACCTGTGGCAAATTTATATGCCACATTGTTTTTTTTTTGGTTTTCATTGGCTCAAAGTTCATTTAGGCATGCATCATTTTCCAAGTACAAAGAATTTCTCTACCCTAACATGCATCTCATCAATTTTGCTTAAAACTTATAGTCTTTATATGCCGCCTCATCGTTACAACTCACTACAGCATTCACTACTTTTTGCATAGCCATCACTACCGACAAACGTGCCTACATGTAAATATTACTGTTCCTGTCAACCGTCAAAAATCTCCTTTGTGCTACGATGCACACTTTTATCTCCGTCAGTCAGTCAGTACTGATTTGAATACAGGTGTAGACGAGAAACCATTGTTACTGTCATCACTATCATCTATGAGTAGAAAATGAAACAGCGAACGAATGAAAAAGAATCTATACAAGTGCTCATGATGGCGTTCTAAATCCGGAATTTTGTCTACCATGACGAGTTACAGGATACCTTCTTTAAATATAAACGTGAATATGCTATTATCATGTTGTTGAGAAAATACCAGGAAAATCTACTGTCACAACAGCATTGTAAACCGTGAGCAAGTCAAGCAAATTCTTCTACTGTTACCACAGTGATGTACAATATTATGTACGTAGCCACAACGAAAAATGTCGTTGCAATTTACTACAAACACGAACGCATTATAGGTAAAAGCCTTTATATGTTATTTTCCAGTAGTGTGACTGAAAAGTAATAATACAGAAAGAGTACAAGAATCCCAGCGGAGCTGTACAGGTTTTTTCTAGAGAAAATCAGAATGAGAAGTAGTCGATGGAAACGATAAACTTTGCCAATAAGCAGCATGTCCGTAGGCACAGTTTTCAACGGAGATTTCCTGTCAACATAGAGCACGTTCTGGCGATGATGGGGAGAAGAAGTAAATAGCTTTATGACTGTTGACTAATGGGCATATTAAAACAGTTAAATGTGTTTATATGAATAAACTTGACTGTAACGTTGTTCCCTACAACGCTGCAACAAATAAGATATGGAGAGACGCCAGACGTAGGGACTTGTAGTGGCGACATGTACGTACATGCATGATTTCTTATTACTTTGTGAAGTAGTGGAAAAAATTAAGGGGAACGCAAATCACTACTTGGACAAATGCACAGGTCACCTTATAGCATACTATGCTACACTACACCAGGCTAATAATATTGCTTCCTGTACCGGAAAAGAGCGTCTATTTTGCGTCGAAAATGTGAAAGCAGTATCATGTACACTAACAACAGTTTTTAAAAATTTCGTCTTGATTCCCTTTCTTTCGTGCGGAAAGTAGGGTGAACGAGAAGAGTGCTTATAACCGCCAGAAATGAAATATCAGACGGTACACCGGGTGAAGAAATAAATGGCACATAAAATACAGGAAGTGTGTAAAGATGGCAGGACTAACGATATGACTATGACGCTTTACTCCCAAAGCTACCTGCCGATTTATATACATGGCTTCATACATCAAAACTGATTTTCCCCGCTGTCGTTTTTTCTTTACTCTCAAGCAATTGTGTTGGGTTGTCGTCATGTGATAAATTACATGATATCCATAATATGTATGACTACGGCAAACTGTGAAAGTTGACTGACTGACTTTGTGAATAATAGCTTTTTTGGGCCTTTCCCCTTTTATTTTGTTTTCCTTTCGTCATCGTTAGAACGACGGTTCTGTGCGTCTGTTTTCATCTTCTCACAGCAAGCATTTTCGCACTGGATTGTATCAAAAATCCCCATCACCGTCATCACCGTGTTCATGTGGCGTTTCTACCGGAGTTTGGAAATGTGTACTGGCTGTTATATATGTAAGCAAAAAAGGGAAGTGGACCTGGCCTGGCAAACTAATCGGGTTGTGTTCTGGGGGTTCCAAGACATGAAATACGTAATGCAACTATCGCCATCATGATCAACATTATCACGATTCACGCCACACGACATGCCATTACACACAGAAGCTTTACTACTGCCGAGAGTGAAGTGAGAGAGAGGCACTAAAACAACTTTCATTTTTGTTGACATCAAGAAAATCATACAAGGTGTAGTATATACTATGCATGAAACAAAGTTTTTTCCAAGCTTACAGAGTGGTTTGGTAGTAGCTTTAGTTTTTTTTCGGCAATTTTCCCCGCTGCTATTCGCTTGATTGCGCGTTATGAGAAAACTCCTGTTCTTGAGAGTCCAACCAAGTGTGCATACGCAACGCACACATGTTGGGGAGAGCACAATAATAATTTCAATAATGATATGCATGCATATTCAAGTCACTAGATTGTAGATTGTAGAAAGGCTTGGGCCAGACGCACCACTCGTATTACTAGATGCTTCAGAAGATAATGTACGGTTAAATTGTACACCAAGTATAACGTATAAATATCATCGTCCGCTGTGTCTTTATGAAAGTTTATTTGTTATACGGTAAAATTGCTGGGTGGTGTTCAAGCATTCCATAGAAAACTATTATTATCGTTGCTGATATATGAATAATGACACAGCTTAAATGTCTTAGTTGTTCTTTCCTCCGGTTTACTGCTGTACATCAGGATTTAGCTCATCGCCTAGTCACACTAGTAAAGTAAGAATAGAAGAAAGACAATTGAAAATTATGCATTCAACGCAGACCGTACCGTAATTGTAAGGTTGGGATACAAAGATTACCACGGATTTTGACTTTTTCTGCGACACTATGCACACCATTCCCTTGTTATACTTATTACTGGCTTTCCTCTCTTTGTTTTTGTAAGAAAATAACCAACTGGGAGTCAATCCGAAACCCTATAAGAAGCCTAATTGCCGCTTAGTTGCCATCCTTGTACTCCATTCAGTATGAATTCGACCTTCGGTACGGAGTAAAAGCAACGGGCGCATATTGTTTGCGTGCGTCAGAAGCAGAAAGAAAGTTTGCGTGCAAATGGAGAATATTGTAATAAACGTCGCGTCGTATAGTATATTATTGAGAAGCGAAAAAAGAACCGTAAATGGTGACTTAACATGAGTAATACTTGGTCGAATACCAAACACACTTTAGCATTCAAAGGCACAGGGCTGTTATGCCAACTAAAAAGTTTACAAAAGAACTACATAAGTCGGTGCTAGAACTAGCATTTGACATCCTCATCAGTATTGCTATTATATAGAGGTAATGCAATGACGTGACTGATTAGAAATGTAACAAAACGAAGTATTAGTTGTAAGAACGTAAACTTGACAGTGATGTATTGCTTCGTTCGTTTTCACACTATTTGCAACATTCCCAATAGCGTCCACTTCACAAAACTGAAAAATATATAAATATTACTAAAGGTCAGTTCCGACGATCCAACTATACATTCTATCCAGTCAGATACGTAAAAAAAATCTTTTCAGATTACTCTCCAGATATTTTCGGTTTATCTCGAAAGAAATCACTTTTCTAGCTAAAGGGTATAAATTACATATTTTTTTTGCTTCCAAAGCAACAAAACTGATTGACTGATGCAACAATTGATTGTTATTGTTGGTTCGATTACAAAAGATTTTATAGGTTATGCGTACCCTTTCAACTCGCAAAATTATTTATTTATTGTTCAACCCTGTTTTTTTTTGTCTTATCACATTACATCAACTTCGTGTTTAATAATAAACATAACACGTTCCAGGGTATAAGAATTTACCATTTACCTGATTTTGCCAACCTTATAATTTATGCGTTTACCATTTTCTCACACTCAGCAGGCATGCGTTTATTTTTACTACTGCTGAGTGTTCATGCTCATACATAATGTATGTAAGAGAGGCTGTCAATTCATGCCTGGGAACGTGCAAATTTGACAGTGGCAAATGACACTGTAAGAACAGCTCTACACGGGGAATAAAAACAGATTTTTGGAGTTGTGTCATCATCATCATCATCATCGTTCCGGTGGTAGTACCACTATCCAGCAACAGTATCAGTATGAGCGGCCAAGGAAAGGCGGAAACCAATAAACCAAGTGGATGCCAAATGTCACCGCCATTTGCAAGCATCACCACCACTCTGTTTCCACGATACGCAACGAGAACTCCGGCAGAATTTTTATAGTCAACCTATTGGTAAATGTTTGAAGTCTGCACTAAAGCGTTGGAATTGTAGATGCCATTATGTAGTGCTGTAAACGGCACAGTAAAAGGGATGATGATAAGGCTGTGCGAGTGGAGAACATAGGTAAAATTATGACGAGAAAAGAAGGCGATGACAAAGAAGGTATTACCATTTTTTTCTTTTGACTGATGATTTGCATTCCACTTTTACGATTTCCTTTTTCCTCCCGCTCTCTTCTTCTCCAACACACATACACACAAGGTACAGGACACCATTCAAATGACTTATTACTACAGGGACTGGCAGAGAAGTATTATGTATGGTCGTGGCAGATTCACTTTAAATATTTTTCCTCTGTCGTCAGCCCTCAGTTTGTTAAGAATTTCAAGGATGATTTTTCCACCACTCTGGAGTTTGAGTTAGTGAAAATTGGTGCCAATTGTGAATCCTCTGGCAACACAGAGCTACCTTCATCATACTCACCATCATTGCAACTTATGTTGTTATGAGGATGTTGTCTCGGTTGGTTGCGTTTTTCCTCACCAAAACCTTACCTCACAATTTATATGTACATATACACACGTATACATATTATATGCAAACTAGGACGAAACTCATCTTGAAAATGGTTTGTAGTTTGTACATTATTTGTTCGATAATAGCCTCAGTGCGAAGCGAAGAGACCTGTGTATGTGTACTTATCTCCTTTTTTCTCCACAATATTAACATTCAATAGACTCAGACAGTTATGAAGCGACGGAGAAGCAGGCGGAAAAATTCGTGTCGGATTTTTTTTTACCTTGGAGTAATATTTGAGATGGAAGAAAAGAATAAAGTGTGATGAGGCGTTTACAAAAAAAGATGAAATAAAGTGCGCAGGGGTAAATATACTTTTCTACGAAATAAAATAATAGGAGGAATTGTAGTCTCTTCTCTTTTGAAGAAAAAAGGAGAAAGAAAACGTCTTCTGGGAGTGTCTACGTGGTATGTTTAGGCAGACATTATTTCTATTCCGATTCCCGGTCCAAATTTTTTCTACTTTATAATGGTCGATCAGCGTAGAACCGTCACACCAATAAATATACTACGCCGACAAATATCTACATCGTATCATTTTGGAAACCAGTTCAGTTTCTCTTTTACTGAAATGAATTTGCGCCCTGCATTTATAACAATGGAATTAAGCTGGTCTACATATAAACTTATACACCCATTGTGGACGCATCCTTACCCAAACGAAACTTTTAGCTAAACAATTAAATGAGATACAATGCAATACACAAGTATATTCACAGGTAGGTACTCTTACTAACTTTGCTATCGCATAAGATCAGACGAGTGACGGAAATGTGGCTACCTATGACATACATAACTTTAAAGAACACGTAGGTACTTATTATGTGCATCAAAGGTGGTATACGATCGAGAACAAACAACAGGGGAGCTTGTGGTGTGCCACAGTGAATTTTTTGGTTGAAATGGGTATACGTGTACATTACTTGACGTCGACGTCCACCTTTTACTGATTTTTGGTTTGGATGTTGACGTTTTCTTTATTACCAACGGGGCTTATTGTCACCAGGGAACTATGTAAAGTTTGAATGGGAACATAAATACCAACATTACTGATGTTTGTTTGCATCCTGCCATTTTATCGAGACATTTCATAGCTTTCACTTACAATGCCCAAAAATTTTACAACCTTTTTAATGAGCTCTCATAAAGTTTGTCGTTTTTAATTGCCCTCTTTTGTGACAAACCGAGTTATGTATTATGTATAAGCATTAAACTAACTAAATAAAAGTCAACACGAAGATAAACCGAATCAAACCGCTTTTAATCACCATTCATCGTAAGAAGCTACAGGAAAATTTTAGCAAATGGTAAAGATCAAAGTCGGAAATAAAATTATGCCAGCCAAGAATACAGAAAAATGATATGTCATAAAATAAATGTCAGTTTTAATGTCTCCAGTCGTCAAACTGTAGTTTTCCAACAACATACGTGTAAGTCCTGTCAGGAGGGAGCAGAGTTTTCCCGTACGAGTGCTGAGAAGGAGGACCCTATGATGGATTTTATCCCTCTTTGCTCGTAAAAATGTTAAAACAGTAAAACAAGCTATTTTGTATATTTATGAATCATGAACGTTGTGCATGCATGAGGAAAACCATAAAGACTGGTTATTACATCGAAGAGTTATTTGTCTCCCGTGCCTTTGCCAAAAGAACATGGTACCACCGGCAAACCGACTATCATCCAATGGGAGTCAGTTTTCATGAACACCGCGACAGCACATCGAATTGGATAGTGAAACCCGTTTTAAAATACATCCTGAGGCAAGGTACAGGGTACAAAACGTATACATAGCAACGAGATCGTAAAAATAGGAAATCCTTTTTTAACTCACGCTCTCTCTCTCTCCCCATCTCTCTCTCTCTCTCTCTCTTTCATTTTTATTTCATTTTCGCTGTAAATCCAATAATGGTGTAATCGGCATATTTCTCCAATTTATCCTTGTGCTCGAAAAAATTGGGTAAAAGTACGAGCAGAGAGACAAGGGGAAAGATGATAGCACAATACAAATTGACCCTTTACTAAAATGCAATAACGTACCCACGGAAGCAGCAGTGCCGGTAGCAAAAAAGACCAACATTTGATATAAGCGATAATGGTGCTTGTTATATCGTGCTTCGATGTACACACACCCTTCATTACTTTTACCTATCTTTGACACTTGTTATCTGGTCTGGTTTGTTCTCCGGTGAGAGCGGTAAGCGATAATAGCATTCGTTCATATATATACCAACGACACACAGGAACCTGACAAAATTGCCAGACTTTCTAATATCAACATCCTTCCTTTTCACTACATAATAATATTATAGATGCGTAGATAGCTTAGTTTTCCCCGCTTCTTTTTCCGCACAGCAGAACCAGCAAATTATATTTCCGATAAAAATAGTAAAAAAGTACTCGCATTCACGTACATGCATAAAATCTCTCTCTTTCTCTCTCTCTCAATTCCTTGATCGAAGGGAACAAATATCGTATCGTCATTATTACCATTAATAAGATCTGTTTGCTTATGCAACCCGACGCGGTTTGGTGTGAAAAGAGTAGCGAAGAAAGCTTTGCAGAGTTTTCCATTTAAACAGCGGTTCGTCCGTATAGTAGCTACAAACTTGATTGCTATGTTCCAGGGCCAGGGATCAAATGGGTCGACGGATCGGTTCAAGGCAGCCGCTTTCACCGTCCTCGTCGTCATCATCATTATCATAACATATGCAAAATCTCTGACTTATCCCTTCAAAAAAATTGGATCACAAAAACAATGATTATGAAGATGGTAACGATTACAATCGTCGTTGACTGAGTTGGCGACCCTGTTAAAAAGCGAGTAAAGGGGGAAAATTTCTCGGCCTTGTTTGCAGACCATTTCTACGGTTTTTATGGCGGTAGGAACACACATCCCTCACTCGTTTCTCTAGCATTTTACCATGACTACACCACAGTGCCTGTGTGTATCAAGTTGATCGATCCATTCAGTGTTACACACGGGCACGCGGTATATATATGTATACATCGCTGATGATAGTAGTCGAGGCAACGGAGACACAAAAGAAAAGATAGGTCTATTATACTACTCGCCGCATCCCTGTTTGCGGAAAAGAATAGGGAAAAGACCAAAAATCGCTATCAAGCCCTTTTATCTGTACACCTATCCCTTACCTACTTTATTGCTCTTCTCTGTAAGTATAATGGCACCTAAAAACAGAGTCACGGCATGTACCGGGAACTTCATCATCGTCATCCTCCTCACTACCAACAGCAGCAGCATCATATCTTGATCCGAAAAGGGAAAATGGCAAATTCGATTCTTCCACCAAACAACAACGTTAACACTGGCATCACTTATTATATTGAACACAAAAGAACGGTGCACTGACTATACGCTTTACTTCTTGTACTGCTGCAACTATCATGTGTGTACTTTTTTACCTGTCGATTTCCTTTTCGTATCATGTATCTCCTTCGCTCTTCTACCGCTGATGATAATGATAATAATGATGATCGGCATATCAGTACACTTAAAGAGCTACTTAGTATAATGCCAAAGTTCTACGATTTGTAACGCTACCGTCATCAAACCCCGATCTCAACTCGGTACTCTTTATGCATTATGTAGAAGTAGGTGTATACTCCTGTCAGGCTTTATTTTAGGAGTCATTTTTCTGTAAGTATTCTTGCTGCTGTAATTTGGGGCAGGAAAAAACGAAGCCGAAATACAAGCCAAGAAAGAACAGTCTGCGAAAATGTGTGATTCCTTTTTGAAAATTGTATTAGAAACAGGATTCCATTCCAACTCTACGTGATGTCCCTACTTTCGTGATGAGAAGCATTTTTCAAGTCGGTTTTTTTCCTGTCTACTTCATTCCTTTTCTACTTGGATTTCGTTTCAAGCCTGCCATTTAAGGAACACGTTTCTGGTTGCTGGTAAAGTAGTTTTTTTGGTCTTTTCAAAAGAGAGAAAAACTCAACCGGACAAAAAAGCAGATCGTTCATTCACCGTTCCCTGTAATTAGTTGTACGCAAAGAATGCTTCCCTTTTAAGCAATAATAAAACGTCGCCCAACAAATATAAGCAGATAAATAAATAAAACGGAGAAAGCGAAAGAATATGAATGCGACATTTTTACTTAAGCCTGGTAAACAGTAGTGAAAGCATGAGTTGTACAAAGAGATCTTAGTGACCGTGCATGATGATGATAAGCATCATCATCATTCCCATCTCCTGAATGACTTTATCCGCGGTAAGTAGAGGATACATATAATAAAAGCAGAAGCTTTGAGACCCAATATGAATGCCGCTTTGAATTTTTCTGTTGTCTACGGAGTTGGTGTGTGTGCAAAGATGTGTAAGTGAAAACACTTTCCTGCTATTTCACATTCTCTAGTATACTTTCATCAACAACCCGATCGTTTTTTTCTACCCGCCCATCCGCGCCTCTTTGAAAATTCATGTAAAGAGCGGGGGAAACTGCTGCAGCTGCCGCAAGCCTGAGAGAAAAAGAGGCATTAATGGATGAACAAATCATTTCTCTTTCTCTCTCTTTTTAAACCTCTCTTTTCTCAGCTCAAGTCTTCACACAAAATCAGCTCTGTTTTTCTTCTTTTTCATACCGTATTGCATTCATTTCATCCGACAACCCAGTAGTAATCATAACAACCCTGGAATATTTTTCACCGAATACAATTCCAACCCAGGTATAGCCAGAATCGTAGTAGCTCATGTAGCAGTTGTAGCTAAATTCAGGGAAAACGTGAACATTATACTATACTACGTATAAATTCAAAACATTGCTGAGGCAAACCCTTTCTCGCTGTCAGGTTTTGCAAAAGCAAAATTTGTGTTGTGCAATGTTGTTGCAGCTTCTGCTGCTGATGATGACTGTGATGTTGATGATTTGGGCTTACATCAGAAGTACACATACACAATATTGACTCAAGAAGAAACTACAGAATTAAATGTAATCTTAACATGTTTACTTGCTACTTTCTCTCTTCTTTCAGTTGAATAACTACTCTCTCTTCAACCTAAACCTCTCGCTCTCAATCCTAAAGAAATGAAAAGGGAACCAAGCAACTAAAAGCTACTCAATCGCCTTGGTTGACGTTTTCACTCTGTGCATTTTAGCCCAGGCATAAGCCTTTTCTAGTATTTAATGGCGCCGCTTGATATTCTTCCATCTTCTCTTCCTCGTCCCTTTCTCTTTCTCCTTTCACAAAAGAGATGTACATAAAATCCCCATCAAATTTGCATATTGATTTGCCCGATTACCATTGGAACTGAAGTCATCGTCTTACATTCATTCTAGTTCAAGAGAGCGCACATGTGCTAGAGAGAGAGAGAGAGAAAATATGTGATGTCCATGCATGCTGCATGGAGCTGTCTTAACGAAAGTAATATGTAAATCAGTGAACCGGTGACGGTCAGATAAATGAAAATGAGCTGAGCCGTTCTCTTTAGGTGTGTTTATAGTTTAATATATACATGCCGAATGCTGGCAGCTTTATTGAATTTGTTTGCTGACTTGAACCATTACACCGTAGTGAGTTGGTATGGCACTTTCAACATTACGAATGAATTTAATGTTTTGACAAACAATTTATTTTTACACATTTTATTAATGATTAATTGAAGCTTGCTTGCTACTTGGCTTTTTTTGTGAATGCGCGACTAATCGCGAGTAAACTTTGAAAGCACTAGGGTAGCCCAGCGAGACTTACAATTAGTCTTGAAAATAAAACGAAAACATCGGGTTCACAGAGAAGTATCTAATCGAATTTGCATAAGTGAAAATAGTCCAACGATATTTTCTCAAAACGTATATCATATAATATGTCGCGTACATTTATATGACCGAAAAATAATCACAAATATATGCATTGGATACATGAAAAGGAAAGTATCGTATATACATGAGAACCAATTTAAACAAAATATATTATCAACATTGTACAGGTGTTTCATTTAGGTTAACGTTTATTTCTTCTAAATAAATTGTCTGTTTGCCTTCCCGCTGGACGTACGATAAATCAAGAAGGAAATCGGATTTAAAAATTTTGTCAGTACATGTCGTGTTTCAGACGCATTCTTTAGGAAAATGTCTAATTTCGACTAATTTGCTTATATTAACGTACTGTACGTTTATTTAAAAACAATTTTTGGTGATTTCAAATACTCATTTTTATGGCAACTGTTATTTGTGTGAAATATGTTTATACAATCATTCCACAACCCGAAAGAATAATCTACTTGTTAGTGCAAATAAAACAGGTAGAATTGATGTTAGAAAATAAAATTGCATCATCTGAACGCTTTATAAATGCCATAAAATGATGAAATTTAAAAGTTTAATTTCATTTTCCCTAGGACGAAGGCTCCATACATTAATAACTTGCATATAAGTACAAAGAACATTTATTATTCAGCTTTTTGCTGAGTAATGGTATTTTTCATTTAATTATATCAAAAGTTACATTTCTCTTTTCACTCAAACTAAACAGGGGTTTCAGAGAACAGAACAAACCTAAAGTGACTTCAACAAATTAGATCAAATTTATCAAACTGTGCCCTAAAAAACAAACAAGTTCGATAGAAAAACAACTCAGCAAAAAGACGTGAAAGCGCTTGATTCAGGATGAAGGACTCAAAATCGTTTATGACGGGCCGGTTTGGAAACTGACTGAGCTGAAGAACTGAGCCTGAAAATTTCAGTTGGACTCAAAAATTATGCATAGACAGCGATGGGAATACTACTCTATGCTTACAAACTAATAAACCTGCTATAATTGCAGCAGTAGAGACGCCGATTGAAATTGATACAAGCTGATTGAGGTGATTGAAAAAGACTTGATATTTTGGCTTGTCAGTTAAGCTAGTATCACTATACAAAATTTGAACTAATTTGGATAAAGTTTAATTTTTG
>JAHZNB010003821.1:0-13764 GCA_027744295.1 Callyntrura guangdongensis
CTCCTCCTCCTCCCCTCCTCTATCTTCATCCTCTTCCCCTTCCAACTTGGAGTAAGCCACACCTCCCACCCTCCTCAACACCAGTTTCCCCTCCTCCGGACTACTCAGCCCGTCCACATCCATAAAATCCAAATCCTCCAAATCCAAACAGAGGGGCGGCTTGCCTCCCGTTTTCCCTCCAGAATGCATCCTCCCCTTCCCTTTACTATGGTGATGTCTTCTCCCTCCCTTATTGTTATCCTTCACCGCCCCGCCCGCTCCCTCTATCTCGTCCATGTTACCCCCCTCCTTGACCCAGTCGCTCAACTCGGTCTCGAGAAAAACCCCGCTATTTAAACTATCTCTCGAGTCACTCGAGCTGATCCGGATGCTGTCGTCAATCTCTTGGTCGACATCCACTGCCAAGGTCACTCCTCCAAACTCATCTTCAATTTCCACTCGTGGAGGCTCTATCTTCACCTGATGGGAGGGATCCTCCTCCTCCTCTTCTTCATCAAAGTCGTCGTCCAAATCGTCTTCATCTCCCGTCTCAGTGTCAGTATCTTCCTCCTCCTCAGATCTACCCCCCTCCAGATGCTTTCCCAACGGCATCACCAGCCGATCCTTGCCCGGCTCCAGATTATGTTCAAACGGTTTCTCCGCCACGGGCGTTTTTTGGTCATCCTCCAGAACCCCGTCGCCGAGGCCCCCTTTATTATTAACCGCAATGATCGTACTCTGCGTTTCCGTCTCCGACTGACTAAGCGCCTCGGACGACAAGACCATCATCACTGGAGCGTGGTTAAGATGCTCATGACTGGATCCTCCATTAACGACCACCGGCCCCTCCTCTCGTTTCTCCCTCCCCACATCCTGCTTTTCCCCTTGACTCTTGTCCATTTTTGCCGCAGCTGCGGCACTTTTCTCAAGGTTCAATCTATTCATGCTGTCTACCTCGCCCTCACCGCCCCCTCCACCATTTACTACCACCACCACATCCGTATTTATCCAGGGATCCCCTGCACCTACAACACCAGGACTGGGAGGAGTAGGCGTCACATCCCCATCCTCTCCTCCACTACTCCCTCCTCCTCCTCCCTGCGGCGAGTTCCCCACCGTTTGTGGCTGTTGTTGAGATTGCGGTACAAGAAACGGGTTGATCGCCATGGGAATATGAGGCCCGCCATCCCCCACCTTAGGACCACCCGTCCCACTCAGCACCGGACTAATACTCGGCTTGTGTTTCAACTTTTCCGCTCCGTCCAGAAACGCTTGCATCGTTGCGCTCGGCTTGGCGGCGGGCTGGAGTAACTTTTGCTGTTCGCTGATCATGTCGAGGACGCTTCGAAACTGTTGACTTTGCGCGGCTCCCCCACCACTAAGACTCTTAAGGGGCTGTATTCCCCCTATTGGCCCTCCCACCCCCTGATGCAGCATGTATTTCTTTTTCAACTCCAAACTCATTTTACTCGCAAGACCCTCGGGATTCATGCTGAGAGGCTCCCACTTTTTCGGCACGGCTGTCACCCTGGGCAAATGTCGCTCGGGAACGGTGGTCTTCTTCACAGGCTCCACCATTCTGTGATTCAAGTCTTCAATATGGTACACCGTCGGGGGCGGCACTTGGGTCGGCCTCCCGTGACTGTTGTGGTGGTTATGATGATGATGGTTGTGATTGTTGTGGTGCTGCTGGTGATGTTGATGATGATGATGATCACTCGCCTTCGGGTTCCTCTTGAGGGTCGGCGTCTGCGTGTGACTGATTGGCATGTCAATCATTTTCGTCACAATTTGCTCCGGCTCGTCCACCACAATAGTTGGTATCGTCCCAGGAACACTATGTGGAGGGTCCTCCGCAAACTCCGAGTCGGTTTCAATTTCCGTCGTGCTCCCACCGCCTTCCTCCTCCTCCTCTTCATCCTCCTCGTCCTCCTCATCTTCCTCATCGTCCAGCTCATCCTCATCCTCCAACTCGTCATCCTCCAAACTCCCAGCGTCATCCTCTTCTCCTGAGGCTACTTCGGTGTCACTATCCGAACTGTCGTCTTTCCCTGGCTTGGAGCTCCCTATGATGGCCTCAATTTGGAGAGGTTCCTCCTCCACCACCACAACATCCCCCTGGGGGTCTGCCGGTTCCACCACGACCACAGGCTGATGATGATGACGATGTGGACGATGATGATGAGGATGATGCTGCAGAGGTCTCTCAGGAATGTCGTTGTCGCCTTTCAAATTGATCCCTTCCGGTGTGATGTCGTCGTCACTGCCCCCAAACACAAAAATTCTCAGTTAATTATCAATTAATCAAATATCTTAATATAATTAATTTAAATGTGCTCGCGTTAATTGCGGAAAAATATCGCTTTAAGCCCTACAGCAGTACAGGCACCACCACCACCACCGTCGCCAAAATATAGAGGAGCGAGGGACACGACAGGACTCACCGCGCGCGCACACAAACACACACACGCGGCTACAGAGTGACTACTGAGAAGCTTTGAAATTTAATTAATCTTGTAATTACTAATTACAGTAATTGATAATTAATTATCCTTGTATGTGCACTCTACTTAATTAATAATTTTACCTCAAGTCGGAAGCTTCGTCGGGCGTTAGATTGTCAGCGTTAGAGGCTCCAAAGTTCCTGTCTGTCCACTCATCCTCATCCATCTCGCTAAGCAAATCATCCTCGGACGCACACTCAACCGAATTCTCAAACTCGACGCGCTCTGGCGTCGTGCCGCGCTCATCCATCTCAGACAAGATCTAATCGCCAGCCGAGAGTAGTAGTGTAGTAGCAGAGCAGCGGCGGCAGCACAGCAGCGTCAACAGCCACACAACGACAACAACAACAGCAACAACGAGAGAAGAAAAACAACAACAAAAACACCGTTAATTAATTACAATAATAATTATAATAAAAATAATTAGTCGTTAGAAAAACACACGTTTTATCTTTCCTTCATTTTTTGAAGAAAAAAAATTAACTAATTTGCATTTTTTGTACATAATTTTTAAAGTTCAACTTTCAATTTAAGCTGAATTTGCATATATTTTTTACAAATTTTTAATTTAATTTTGTATTCAAACGGAATTTCCATTTTTTTTAACAATTTGAAAAAAATTCCAACTACCACAACGCCGCCCCTTTTCCTTCGAAATCTCCCGCTGAACCCCACACCACACTCCATCCCCGTTTCATCGTATTTATCCTCTAGAAAATTAATTTATTGACGTCCAACTTCTCTTTTTGCCATCTTGTACATTTTTTTCTATCTAATTTACATAATTTTTTCGTTTTCCCCATTTTTTTTGTTTTTTACTCGGTTTAATATTTTATTTACCAATTTTACACTTTTTCAAATTTATTGCATTTCCTCGTTTTATTACGTTGCTTAAATTGTAATTTGCATTTTGTGCTATTTTTTTATAAATTTTATTTCGTTTTTCAACGAATTTTTTTGCGCATTCCAGTCCCTAATAAAGTAGCAGCAAGGTCACGTTTATGTTCAAGCGACTAGTACACATATCGCACACACCAAAGCACCAGACATACCCAAAAAACTATTTTTACTCTCGAACAACACAAGCTGTCAATTCTCTCTCGCTACGGAGTACCACCATAGGAGGTCTCCTCGTGCACATTTTTTAAATCATAACATAAATTTTTTAAATATATATATATATTAATCCATTTCATCGCTCTATTTTTACACTTTGCTATTTTTGGCCCCTTCTCAACATTTTTGGTAGCTTCTTCTCCCATTTTCCATTTTCAGCATTTTTTCCCTAAAAATACTTTAATATTTTTATTTACATTTTTTGCAAACTTGCAAAAAAATGCTTTTCTTGTTCTCTCCTTTTTTAAACAAAGCCATACACGTGGAGAAAAAAGAGTAAACATGTTTGACGTCAAAAAATATCCTGACAAGAAGCAAAAGCAATTTTTTTTTAAAAAAAGTGAAAAATGCAAAAAGGAAGATTTTTTTCCCAATCAAAACAATTCCCGTGACATCACCGAGCATATTATTTTTGCACCCGTTACACCCCCTCCCCTCCACCACAGAAAAAACCTTCCCCTGCCATGCGTTCGCCCCTCTTTCCCCAACCATAACCACAAAAAAATATCCCCCTAAAAAGGCATTTTAACCTTGAAAAAAAATTAGGCTGACTCCCGGCGCACATTTTTCTTAGTCAACGAACACGTGCCCAAACAAACCTGAACCAAACAAACAAATAAATTGCCACACCACAAACGTCATCATCATAATGACATGACAAGTGACAACCGTTCACAGTAACGCTTCTATTCATGCTAATCCCCCGCAAAAAAAGACATTGTGACTATGACCCCTCCACTAAAAGCGAAAAACAGGTGACCTAATTAAACCCCGCCTTTTGTTGCTCCTCCCCTCACCACTTCTCCTTTTCTCGCTAACTGACGCTGACGTCAATCCATCAAGAGGCACCATTTACAACAAAAATAACAACAAAATGTGCCAATTTTTTGCGCATTTTTTTCGCACATTGACAGGCGGGTGCCTAAAATTGGCTACTTTTTCGCCTTGCCAGGAGATGACGAGGATAACAAATGTGACCAGAAGAAGAAGAATATAAAATATAAAACAAGTTTCCATATTAGGATTTTCTCCCCCCCCCTCCTTCTTCAATAAAATATCTAGTGCTGATGCTGAGCTAACACAAAAAAAATCCTGACAAGGAGGCGCATGACACTGGTCATCATTAAAATGGACATGCCGATGAGGATGATCACCTGGTGGGGGTAGCGCTGTTTTCGCCTGAAATGGTGCAATTGACAAAAAAAGTGACCAGTGGAAATATATGGCAACGCTGGGGTGAAAAAAATAGACAGGTGGTGCGAAGAACGCAAAAATGACGCCCATGTGACGTCAAACTACACGCAGAAAGACAGATAAAAAAAAGAATGAGTGCAGAGCAGTCATAATATTTTTTTTTCGCGAGATATTTTTATGACAGCCTATAAATAAACTAGGACGACGATAACGATGACGAGCCATACACAAGATTACCGTTAATTATCGTTACGACAAATGCCGCTGATGATGCGTCAACAAAGCTTACTTGAAATACTTGAAATGCTCAGGTGACAGTGACAATGACCCCCTGCCATTTTTTTATGAACGCCCCCGCAAAAAAATAAATAAAACGGGTTTAAAAATATGTCCGGTGGTGCTATAAGTGCGTGTGTGCTTAACGGTTTTTTTGTAACGGATTACGTTTTACAAGCAGCAAATCAAGATGAACAAGAGCAGCAACTAAAAAAATTGCACAGAGAGAAATACAGAGAGCAAGATGGTCATAAATAGAGCGAGCGACAAAAAGAGAGATGGAGGGACAAGACCAGCTTACTTCCGGTCTGTACTCCAACTTCAACGAAAAAAATAATAATGCCACGCGGCGAAAAAAAAAACTAGAGAGAGAGAGAGTGAGAGTAAGTCGTCAGTAGTAATAGTAATAATAATCGTAATTAATAATAATGATAATAATCACAATTAAGAGTACAAGAACAAGTGGGTCGACTGTAAGAGACGACAACTACTACTAAAAAGATACAAACGACGTGTAACAATGTTTTTCTTCTCCAACGCCAGCAGGACGGCGGTTAAATCAAAGATAATCTCATCACACGAGTAATAATTGTAATATTAATTACAATAAAATTAAGATAATAATAATAGTGATAATTACAATAAAAGTAGGAATAATAATGATAATAATAATTAATCATAATGGTGTAGAAGTAGTAAATGCTGTGAAAAGACCCGGGCTTATCTCTAAACGCCCTCGCGCGGTACAGAGTTAAGTAGCCAACAAGTTGTCAGTAGAGAAATAAACAACAAATCAGCTAATCAGTAGTAAACATCATCATCATAATTGTTAATTAATTGTCCTTGTCGTCAATTATTTTCAAGGGAAATTAAAATCCCGAATTTAAAACTTTACAACGCGGGGACAGGGGCCATTAAAAAACTAATTCACTATTAACTCTACACAAGTAAACGCTAGGGGGAGCTATTCTACAAATTATTTTTTTACATACAGGGCAGCGCGTGTGTGCCACCAGAACAAATTGGGTGAATGGTACAAAAAAAAAATTACCAGGAAAAAAATATATTGACACTTCAAGTCGCTCTACAGAGATTGAGGGATTTTTTTTAAAGTACTGCTTGCTTGAAATAAAAGTTGAAGGCGGGATATATTAAAAATTTAAATCTAAATGTATTCACTAAAACATAATTAAGGTTGTTAGGTCGCTAATAATAATAATAATAATTATAATCAAAGTGATGATAAGTACAGCCTTAGATAAGTGGAGGGTTGAACAAAAAAATGACTACAAAGCGGTAAAATTTTTAAAGAACACACACACGCACGCGTGATTCGCCATTTTTTGGCGGCGTTTGGCGGTCAAATAAACAGTCTCGAGAACAGGCGGTTTTTTATATAAACGACTAACCGTCACAGTAATAATAACATTTTTTAAGCGTTTTTTTCCTATAGTCTCTTTTAAAGATAAGCTCGTAAAGATACACAAGATAAGTAAGATGGCTGGAGAAAGGGAGAATAAAAAAGAGAAAAAAATGCGACAAGTGGGCGGAGCCAAGGTATTTTTTTTAAACTCCGCCCCCTGTGTATAATTTTTAAGGTGACTTTTTCGTGTTTTTTTTCAGGTTTCCGTTACGGAGACTAGATCCAAGTTGGCAACAATAAAATCGTGAATTTCTGGCGGATTAAAAACGTACGAGATGGCAAAGAGGATAAATACGAAGATAACGTAAAAGCTGCACTTAATAGGGGCGAGCCCGGAGCCGCCCAAAAGGTCAATTTCCTCTTGGGCAGAGAGTAGCGCGTTCGCCGTGGGAGATTCGGCGGGAGACCCCGAGAGATTGGAGGAGTCCTCCTTTTTCCCCGGGTGTGGCGGGGGGCACAGCATCATGTCGCCGTTAATTTCGCCCAGGAGGACAAGCAGATCGTTATACTTTTTGCGAAGTCGCCGATTTCCCCCAATGAAACCCACCTGTTGATTGGCTGCGCTGCCCAGAGGACCACGAAGATGTTTCCCGTCGCTGTTAACCCCTGCCACTGTACCAGGGAGTACTGGAGAACTGGAAGGAGCCACTGGGACGACGTCTTCCGAGGATCCGGTGGAAGCGGGGCCGTGACCCATCTCGCCTCCCACTTGGTCGTATTTTTTCCAGCCGTACAGCCATATAGTATTGTAATGCGAGGTGCAAAAGAAGCGGTCCCCGTACCGACCCTCGCGGTCAAACACGTAGTTACCTGGAAACCAAAAAACGGTATAAAACTCCAGTTTGGAAGGTGACCTAGGATGATGACCCATCCCTGTGGGGTCGCTCTTTTTACCCCCAACTTACCCACTCGTAACGCGGTGTTGCAGTATTCACACCGAAAGCAGTTTCTGTGAAAGTATTTCCCTTCGGCGGTCATCCTCTCCACCACGTACACTCGCTCCTTACAAAAATGACAGCATTCGGAGCCGCCCTTTTTGGGAAACTCGAAAATAGGGCGGACCAGTCCCGCCTGGTGACTAGGAGGATGATGCGAAGACGTTTGCTGCTGGTGAGGCGGAGGATGATGTCCGTTACCATCAGCAGCGTTGCCGGCCCCTTTGTGCGGTCCCTTTTCCAACTTATGCACCAACTGCTCGGCCATCGCGCTCACTTTATTTTGCCCCCGTTGGCCGACCTCCAGGGCGTTTCCATCGCGGAGCTTGGTGCCCAGTTTTTTCATGGTCTCTTCAAACAACTGCATTTTATCGTCTTCCCCGCCCGCCCCTTGACCACTGGTGCCCTCCATTTTCCGCTTGAGGGCCTCTCGCTTATCGTCAAATGCTTCACGACTCCACTTGGGCACCTTGTCATCCCTCTCCGCCTTTTGGAGAGAGGGACCCTTACTCTCGGCAATCTTCTTTTCAATCAGTTGCACGTTCCAGTCCGTCTTTTCAATTTTCCCAATGGCACGTATCAAGTCTTTTGGTTTTTGCTGTGACCCACTGCTGTCCCCTCCGGGACGACCTTTTAGCTTTGCCTCCAAGTCTCGAGCGAGTCCAGGTACGTTCTTTTCCGAGTCCCCGCCATCATCCACGCTCCCGGCGCGCCCACGGCTGCGGTGACCACCTAAAGTGGTTCGAATTTCGCGACCCTGAAAAATCGAGAGAGAGAGAAAACCCACAAAATTAACCACCATTCCCTCCAACACCACTCCAAAATTAGAAACACGCAACACAAGAAACCGTTATTTTTTTACGTTTCAATTAATAAATTATTTTAACGACATTATTTTTTAAGTGCAGAAAAACAAGTGGGAGCAGAGAACACGAGGTCAGTTGAGGTGGTGAGTGGGTCAATTGGTGGTGGTTACCCCAAAACTCAGACACTCGGATAAATTGTGTGCGCTCGGCTCTCACAGCAAGTTTTTGTTCGATCGTCTTCAACCGTTCCTGAAAGATGGGCGCCGTTTGTCGGTACAAGTGATACGTGTAATCCGAGTAGTTGTCCTCTGGATCCCCCTCCAACTCCTCCCAGTCTCCCCCATCATCTAGATCACTCCCAATGGTGTCATCCTCCCCCCGGGGTATGAGTGATTGCGACTCGGACTCCTTTTCCGAACCATTCCCCCACCGCCGTTTCCTCCGTTCCGCGGCCTCCTCCTCCTTCATCTGCTGCAACGCCCCGCGGTCATTCAAATGGAGGAGTCGCATGCTCTTGATAAACCGCTCCGTTTGCAGCGCTCGCTCTTGCTTACGACGCCGCTGTCTCTCCTGCCGATTCCGGTCAATATCCAGTCGCCTCCTTTCCTGTTCCTCCGGATCCACCACCATCTTTTTTGGAGGGGGCTTTTCCGGTGCCACCGGAGCTGGGATGCTAGAATAGGGATTAAATTTGCCGAGAAAACTCCACAGATAGCTACTCACCGAAGAACTAGTGCCGCCTCCACCGCTTCCTCCTGACGCTCCCGTCGAGGATCCTACCGAAGCACCTCCTCCACTACGACTGCTGCGATCTTCACTCCGACGCTTCTTATGACGACGCTGACTAACTCCCTCACTGTCACCCGCACCACTTCCTTCCCCCCGACCTTCTCGACTGGAAGTGGATAACCGCGCTTTCCTCCCGGGCGTTTTACCTGAAACCCCAAAAAACTCCATTATCGTTACCCCTTCAAACCCCCACAACTCCTCCACCCTCCAAAAAAACGAGTGGGAGCTCTTCCTCCCTACTTACCCGTACTGGTGTAGTGCTTTGCCGGCGCTACGCTTCCAACCACCTCCCGCCTCCAAGGATACTTGAACTGTTGACTAGATTGTCGTTGGACGGCCTCCTCCAAATCCTCACAACTGCCCTCCATCCTCCGCACCTGAGGTATCTCCCCTCTGAATATCTCATAAACTTGACTCAGATACGCAACGCAACTGAGAAAATCCTGAGCCCCTTGCGCACTCTCCCATCCACTCATCACCGGCGGCAACCCGTACTCCTGCCCCAACAGGTCAAACGCCAACTGGTTCCGGTATCCCGCAATTTCCCCCGGATCCCCCAGATTCTCCTCACTGGGCAGCGGATACTCCTCAATGAGATCAGGCCGAAACCGGTGAATAATCGCAGGGAGCACCTCTCCCGAACTAAACGCGTCTCGAACATCGTTCACCTCCAAACCGTAGCACTGACATTGGTCCCTCAGCCAAGTGAGGAGATGATCTACCGCTATCACAGAGTCCCTCCTGCGCTTCTTCACCGCCCCATCTGCCGCAGCCGTGGCTGTCACCGCCACCGCATTCCCTCCTCCATCCAACAGGTCCACCTGAAGAGGCTCGTCACTATCCAGTAAACTCTTCACCTGGAACGGCATCACCGCCCTCAAGTTCAAATTGGGATACCTCGAGTGCGGATCTATCGTATAACTTGTATGCTCCTTGTTCAAATTCTCCGGAGTGGTTTGCGCGAGCAGCCTATAAATAGCCGCCGGGGAAGTGTGGCATCGCCACCCGGAAGAGTGTGTCGAATCGTCCTCCCCCGTAGGAGGACGAAGACCTTCAAAGCTCACCCCTTCATGGACCTCGACCCCGAGGAGGAGACACACTTTGAGCAAAATGCACTGCAACTGGCGAATGCTGATGTGGTCAATACTACCGGCGCAAAATTTCCCGTAAAACTTTTTCGCCCCGAGGGCCTTCAAGTCGGTGATCACAAAGGGCCACAGGTGAAGCACGTTGTTGCGGGAGAAGCGGTCCCGCTTTTCGATAAGCACCACCTTAGCGCCCAGGAGTTGAGCTTCAATGGCGGCTCGGAGGCCGCAGGGACCGGAGCCTATGATAAGCACCCGGGAGGAGGCGCAAGCCTTCCCGCGACCGTAACATTTGTGACTCGCTCGTTTCTCAAATTTCGCCCAGAGACCTTGCGCTCGCCACGAGGACAACTTGCTCTACAAAAACAAAAAAAAACACCCAAATTATCCTCCACCTTCCTCCTTGTTTCCCTCCAACCCTCCAAAAAATACCCATCTACTTCCTCCTCCAACCTACCTTCAATCTCGGGTAAAAATCCGGAAAATGCGTGGGCTTGATCCTCAGCACCGAACACAATTGGCGGTAATGCGTCAAAATACTCTTCAGAGTATTCGCCCCACAAAACTTGTCAAAAATATCGGACGCCAGAGCCGACTCGGGGCTCACTACTCTTCGTGCGGGATCCATCTTTCCTCCAACAATATATTTTCTATTCACCTTCACAAAAAAAATTTCTTTCTCCTTCCTTCAAAATCCCTTCAAATAATATTATCCTTTTCCTCTTCCCTCGTTCATCACCAAACAACTTATCAATCTCTCTTTCTTTCTACCAAACAACTTAATAAACAACCACCTCACTTTTTCTAAGGGGCGTCACAAAAAATATATATTTTTTCTTCTCGTCCTCTACTAACCCCGTCTCTTAATTAAATTATCCTTCACCAAAAAATAAAATACACCAGCACTCCTCTTCTTCTTCTTCCCTTAAATATCCTCCGAGAACTTATCCCTTATCCACCCATTCCTTTTCTAACGATAAGGACAACCGCTCACAATCCATGTCGTCTTCTTTTCCAAAAAAAAAATCTTCTTCTCTTGTAGCCCCGCCCCCTGGACAATACTGGACTATATCTCCTCTCTCTCCTTCCACCAAAGCTTCACCAAAAAATTAATTCTCAAATCCTCTCTCTAATCTTCTCCTTCTTAATTGCTCCTGTCGACTGGCTACTTTTTTTCTCTCCTTCTTCTTCTCCTCTGCTGCTACTACTCCGTTGGACGTCAGCAGTCGTCGTCGTCGCCGCCGCCATCAAATCACCAAAAAAAGCTGCGCTAGTTTTGTCGTCGTCGTTCTTCTTCTTCTTATTATTATTATTATATTCTTCTTCTTTTTCTTGGAGCTCCTGACGACGACGATGTTGCGTCTGCTCTAAAAAAGATTACTGCTCGACTGCTGCTGCTGCTGCTGTTGTTGTGGCTGATGTGACGTTGGTTGACTACCATTATCATTATCACCACTACTACCAAGACTACTTATTATTATTATTGCTTTATCTAGCCCACAATAATCTCTATTTTTTCTCGCTCGTTTTTCTCTCTCTCTCTTCTCTTCTTTAGCGAGTGAGTCGTTTTTAATGTCTATTTTTTGTTTGTGACTGTCTATCTCTGAGAGAATGTGAGTGTGGATGATGATGATGCGTGGGCTTCCTTTCTTGGCAAGCGACTTTGTAAGACGCGAGCGGTGAGAGAGAAAAGACACACACACACAGAGAGAGACCGCTGTCGAGACGCAAATCACTTCACTGGTGCACCATCATTACTACTACTACCCAAGTCGTTGGTCGTTGTCATGTTGGTATTTTTGCCAAGATGACAGGGGAGGCTGTACCTGGGGTAGAGGTGATAAGCCGTATGATGATAAGGTAAGGTCAGCCCAGAAAAGGGTATTCAGGGATGTATCAGGAGGAGAAACATCATGTCTTGTTCTTCTTCTCTGGTTATCTTAATGGGGCTCTGCTTATTACGTAACTTGGTTAGCGACACCCAGCGAAAAACATAAACTGAGCAAAAAACGGTTGAGGCTGAGAGGACCACGAGGAATGATGATGATGACAATAATTGGTAATGAGGTTGGGCTAATTGTGGTATACCGATTGGGATAATATATTTTTTGCTGTTTCACGAGTAATTGACGACGAGATAAGGATGATGATGATGGGTCCCGCACGCAAAGAGGGGTGGGGGGATCTCTGTTGTTGTTCGAATGAAATTATCTGTTGTTGTTGTTGTTGCTGCTTCTCTCAAGAGTTTCATCATTCTTTCTTGTTGTCATCACAAGTTGTTGTTTCACAAAATTGTTAAAATCGATGACTAATAATAATCTTATCGCAAACTGTGACTGTTGAGTGAGAGAGCTGTGGTTGCAAAAAATGTAGGGAATGGCAAAAAAAATTAGGTTCGGTCACACGCCAGAGCTACTTGATCCTGTTCCGAAAAAATATATCCATTATTGCCCAAAAATCTGAAATCACAAAAAAAAAACGGACGAAAAATATTAAAATTTTGTATCACACAACTTGTCCGTTGGTAATGATAACGAAACCAAAAATGGGCGCGCTCGCCAATCAAAACACATACACACGGGGGGAGAGAGAGAGATTACGTCTGTTTGAGTTGATGACCAACGGCCACGTTTTTGTCGTTTGTTTGATATTTTCAGGAAATACAAATACACACGGGGTTCAACATATATTATGTGAGCGCGGAAAAACACGCGCAATTGTATGACGTAAAGGAAATAAAAAATAAATCAGAGTAGAGATTATTACAACGAGAGAGGATGATTTAATGGGATTTTGTCAATTGACGACAATCAAAGAGAGAGAGAGATGAGAAGTGATTCCACCATCAGGGCTGTAGGAACGGGGGAAGAAGGAGAAAAAATCCCCCCACTTAAAAAAATAACATTCCTTAAATCCCCAGGCTAAAAAAAGTTCCATCACCATACAAAACAGAACTGCCCCCTCTTACCCCCCTTTTCCTACACCCCTAACCAGCCTATCTTTATTGTGGGTGCTCCTGTCACAAAATATACTGCAGTGATAAGGATAAGAGTAGTAGCAGCAGCAGCGGGGCTGCATTTCCCCTTGCTTGCTCTACTGGACAGAGAAATAAATGTAGAGAGCGGAGAGGGATTGACGACGACAGGACAGGACGAGGAAATGACTTTTTTATTTGCGTCCTCTATCTCGCCCTAGCTCGCTCGCTCTTCAACAACTGTTTTATCTCCTTTACTAGGCCTGCTTGTTTGTCTGTTGATGTGATTATTTTGATGAGAGATAAAAAAGAAGAGGATTAAAAGAACTTTAACCCAGAGAGAGAGAGAGAGAGAGAGAGAGAGCTAGTCTGAAACAGAAGCAGTATTCATTCGTCAACTTTTTTTATACAATGGCAGCTGGTAATAGACTCAACAACGAAACCACTGACTCACTTGTATTTTTTTCTGAGGACGGTGATATATTGGTGGTGTTGATGATGACGATAATGAATGTGATCACCACATCAGCACAATCGTTCCTCTTTTTGGGGAGGGGTCTAAATAGAATTCCATAAAAAATTCTCCAGCAAAACAAAAATGTATCCCACACAACAAAAAAATATATTGACCTCTAGGGAGGATGAACAAGTGGTGCTGATGGTGACAACGGGAGGAAACAAGT
>JAHZNB010003822.1:0-38007 GCA_027744295.1 Callyntrura guangdongensis
TGAGGAAGGAATAAAAGGATGTGAGGAAGGAGTAAAAAAGTGTTAGGAAAGAATAGAAGTGTTTGGAAAGAATAGAAGGGTATGAGGAAGGAAAAGAAAGGTGTTTGGAAAGAATAGAAGGGTAAGTAAGAAAAAGTAGGGTGTGAGGAATGAAGTAAATAAAGGGCGTGAGAAAGTAAAGGGAGGGTGAGATGGGTTTGTGGAATGAAGATGGTGTGTGAGAAAGCCCAGGGAGGTGTTTGAACTTATCACAAATCACAAACAAATCGTTGTAAAAAAGTTAGTTTTTATAGGGGGTTGTGAGCATATGAAATTAAATATATAAAAAACGTAGCGTTAAACATGTAAGAAAGTAGTACAATGGGTAAAACATGTATTAAATTTTAACAAAGAATTAAGCGAATTCAACAATTTAAAATTGATTAAGCTTACGTCGTGCGTTGACGTTTTTATAATAGTAGCTATAGCGTATAATAGCATACAATAGCAAAATTATGATAGTAGTGACGCCTTTGAAAAATATGTAAATGCACGTTAGCTTTAGCAATAAATATGTTTGAAATATTAAATTATGTGCCATAAATTTAGGATTAAACATTGGTTACGTCTAATCCCTGAGTAACAAATCTTGCATCATATGATTAAACATAGTTACCGTTTAATCACTGGGTTCTATTTGTTTAGCATGTGATTAACATTTGTGATTGCGTTTAGACATTGTTAACTTGTTATGGCTGTTAGTTAATTTGCTGTTAGTCCTCTACCTCAAACTTAGGGGATTATACATTTCGAATGTTTAATCCATGGTGGCATTTGGTTAATATAGGATTAAACATTAAAAACGTTTAATCCTCACTGGCACTTGTTTTAATATAGGGTTAAACGTTGGTAATGTTTAATCTGTTACAGGGCGACGAAGGAAATCATAATATAGGGGATAAGAATATGTGAAATTTATATAAGCAATATTAGCAGCACAGTATCAATTATCGATAGAAACACATCTTGTCGCCATAATTTTCACGTAAATTTGTCGGCAGAACAAGTACCGAATCTTGACAACAAAATAACTTCATTTTTATAAATGCAGCTGGAGACATAAGAACGAAGTTAAAATTACGTAACCACAAATTGTGCTTGTGTCTGGTTGAAAAACCTGGTAACGGCCTGTTTCTAACTGGCATTCCATTCTGCATAGAAAGGAGCTTTTCAAATAGAAGAACCACACATAGTTAAGTTTCCTTCCACTCCCTCAATGCATACAAGAGCTGCCGCCACAATGACGGTTGACCTATATGAGGCAGTGCAATATTCAACTTATGGATATCCATTGCTACTGGCCCGTCTACTTTTCATTGTCGTTGTGTCTATCTCGTGAGATGCTGTGTAGATCATGATAATGACGGTGTGGTATGCTGGTGGTTGATGCTAGGATATACAATATTTACAGGACATGTGTGCGGTTGGGTTAGAATTAGTAGCAGTGATGTGATGACGTTGACGTCGACTATGAGGAGATGAAGACGACATGCTATCCTTCATGCTCCCTCTCGCTTGCTGTAAGTATTGCTCACAAAGAAAGATATTATTCCAGCAAGCTGTAATGAAATACGAGGGTATCATGTAGCCTTTATCTTCTTGAGTTTCTTTGCTGTTTATCATGCTGTTTACTTTCTCCGGCTGATTCTTTCTCGCCCTCTTTCTATTCTCGTATGTGTAGCTGGATAAATTTAAATAAAGGGATAAATAAAGAAAGGACGATGAAAATTATACAAAAGGGCATGCTGTAGGGAACTGCAAGCACCATGAGCCCACATATATACACACATTATTATACAAAATACATCCATATTATTGAGAAGTTGGCGTCTACATAGAGCCCTTACACATTTCGCCCCTATTATTCACCTCTATTGCCAGCATCATCGTCATTCTGTTTTCAGCGTGCAGTAAGAGAAAAAGACGACAAATACATACACATTCACTCACAGTATATCCTTTACAACATCCATAGTACACATTGCTACATTCAATATCCTTCTTCCGCACCACACCGTCACATCACCAAAGGACCAAGTTAGCTGGTAAGGAGGGCCACGGAGAGACTGGCGATCTTTTCTTCTTTCTGGCTTTCTTTTTTTCGTCTACTTTTGAAAAATGTACTTTGCCAGGAATACGCTCGCATGTAGCAGCATTGAACAACATTCTCTCTCCTTAAAGCAGCAGCAGTAGCAGATGCAGCGGTGGTGGTACAACCAGTAACAATACTACTACTAGTCTCTATATTTTTTCTCCACATTTTCTATATATAACTAAACTATCTTCAACACATGTGGTGGCGGCGGCTGATAAGTTATGTTATACGTAAAAAAACACAGAGATACACAAACCTGGGTACGGCGGTGCCTCTTGTTCATCCTCATAGTCATCATCGTCATCCTCCTCCTCCTCCAAATCTCTCCCCCTCATGCCTCTCCTTTTTACAATGTATCAGAATGGTGTGCTGGCGTATACTGGCAAAACCAGCAGCTAAAAGTGTGGCAGTCCTGAAAGGAGTGTAGTGATGCTCTTGCATGATTTCGATATGTATGTACAAATTAAGCTACACTTTTATAAGCATATAGTACGTATGTTTGTATTTTCGCGAGTACCAGTGTTGGCAGAAGAAGGAGCAAATTGAGGATGCTTTTGCTGCTGCAGGTTATGGGGAAAAGCAGTAACAGCAGAAGTGAAACTACTTGTGCAGTTTTTGATAGTATGGAAACAGTATCCTTTCTCTGCGCCGTGTTTTGTTGGAAGAGAAAAGAGAAGACGAAGGCTCGGCAAATCCTGTCCTATCTCTGACGGCGGTCGTACTGGTGTTTACTGGCGTGCCGTTTTTTTATGCTACTACGTTCCTTCCCGTTTTATATGCATAATCATAATAATAATAACAGTAGTACAGTTTGAACTTAACAGTGGAAATGGATACGGCTAGAAAAAAAGTAAGATATATACACTTTCCATACATGTACACATTATATTATAAGTTATTGTGATCATGATGGTCTCAGGATGAAAACTGGGGACGACCACTAGAGAGGTCTACTTTTTTGGTACCATGTCTATGTTTCTTTTCCTTTGATTTCTTTTATGTCTTTTAATTTTACTGTTCCTTTCTCTCTCCTTCTCTTTTGCACTCTTTCTCATCCATTTTTATCACGCAATGAGATTTGAATAAATATGAGAAAGAACGAAAAATCGTACCTACAAATAGTACGTATCACCGTCAACATAGCTGCTCTAACAACACATTGCATTATGTAATGGTCTGTGTAGATGTATCTATAAGTAGAAGTGGGAATATTTAAAGAGCAAGAGGCAGGGAAAACATGGAACTGCCTGCGGCTTTCAAAATATCAAAAGGCAAAGGTACAACGTTAATAATGTTTTCAGCCACCTACATGAATTGGCTAACGACGGTTTGGAAAAAAATACCAGTTCACCTTCACCGCGTTCATCATCAAATGTGTAAAAGAAGTCCATAAATATGCACTGTAAACATTGCCATTATTAATGGATTGCTTATAAACTGGCATCGAAAGATGTATGAAAATATTAATATTTTTGAAAAATGCTGGCTGTATATTTCTTTGCTATTTATGTATCCTATATTCATATGCAGCGATAGTTGTACTTCAGTAAAGTCTAGCAGTGTGTGTGCAAAAATAGTAGTAGTAGTAAACGACCACCAACCACCATCAAAACCAGCACCACTACTACTACAACTACTGCGAGGATTACTACTTCTCTTTCTCTCTCTCTCTCTCTCTCGCACTCCTTTTACTCCTGATCCGCTCCTTGTTGCTCGAGACTGAGAGCAGAGTTTTTGGCATAATATACGAGAAGAAGGTTAGACCAGTCTACTTTTACAACTCCACTGGAAAGCTGCACAGTACTTGCTCTTTTTTCAACTGGAGCCATTTGCTCTCTTTGAAACCGTCCACATGCCCTTCCCCACATCTTCCTATTCTCAACGAAAAAGTGATCACCATTGCCCTGTTGTCGTTGTTTTTCTCTTTGCCAGTGTCCGCGTTTCCATTTTTACGGAATGCATACGGAATATTCAGAAAGTATCAAAATCGTCATTGTTGTTGCCATAACTATAATACAATATTTTTGAAAAAAGTTGATCTCCCGACAACACACTAATAAAAATAATTCAATTACTCTTGCATAAATAAGCCACGCGATTCAAAAGTCGGTAAACGACGTTTAAGCAAGTTGAAGGCTCGAACAGAAAAAGGGTTACAAAACAATAGAGCCACAGCAACGACAGTCCTTTAAATGATTGCACACCGAAGAAAGTTTTGTGGGATATTTCCTAGCTGGATAGTTAACAGGGGAGTTTCTTCGTTGGAACTGGCAAAAAAACATATGTTGGTGCATTACTAAGGTTTCATTTCTTTTTTCGTAAAAATTATGTGTGTGTGCGCATAGGTATATATAGATATAACCCAAACAAATGGCATGAACATGACCAAAACAAAGTGATTGACTGGTAATATCATTGACACGAATAAATCCATGGCAGTATTTGCGACTATAACGCAAAACACTAATTTTTTCCGTTACTGTCATTTCTGCAGTGGTGGAGTTGTTATCCCAGCTAAAAAAATAGCTTGGCTTCTAGTGTATTTTACATGCAACACATAATAACAATCGTTCGCAAGCAAGCACACACCATGATATTCATCTGATCATCATCGTCATCGTCATCCACTTTGTGAAAGGAAGGAAAACTTTTGAAACCTGTAATAATGAAAGCAGAAAACGCTAGAACTCATGAAGGATACTGTAATTACACTTAAGAGTTTTTCCATTCTCTTTCTCTGTCTCTCTTTTATTGTCTGTCTGTTTGTTTCTCACTCTGCGCTCGCTGACACTATCCACTATCGTTGAAATTGTGAAAACAAAAGCAAGAAAGCAATATCAACTTGCTGAACTCTGTTTTGTTCATCAACTCATTCCCCGATTTATATTTTGTCGTGTTTGATCGTTTGTGTGTGTGTCTGTATGCGTGTGTGTGCTCGCGTGCTTATGTGTTTGTGTATTTAATACGTATTATGTGTCTAAATACTTTCCATTCTAAATACTTTTGGTGTACTGTTGTGCTTTTGTCGTGCTTTTCTCTGTGAGCATTTCTCCTCGTCATCATCTACTTCTTCATTTCATTTTTTCCCAATTTTCACCTTTGTGTGAAAGATAATGTCTCCCGTGCGTTGGTTTGACCTTTTCAAAATTCTCATATAGATCCTGGCAAGACGCGCGCGGGTTTTAAATTCGTGTACCGGTTTCATTGTTGTGGTGAACGACTGTGACTTTATTTTATGATTTCATCCGTATTCACAAGCTGTAAAAAAGGATACACATAAGCATAAAACAACTTTCTCCGTGACACATTACCAATAGCTTGTACATGTCTTTGATAATCGCACAGTAATATAAGTTGTTGGTAGTCATTTTAAATTCCATTATCAAAGGCAGTAGGAATCATCGTCCTTATTTATCATGGCACATGACCACCCAAACTGACTTTACCATTCCTTCAATGAAACATCTTCAATGACTGTTGTTTCGTTCTGTTTGTTCTGCAAATCGTTGACTACATGACCTGTAAAAAATATTTAGAGAAACAAAAACTTGTTCATTTTGTGTTAACTAATAGCACAAACACAAATACAACTACTCCACGTTCAATCCTCTCATTGATGCAAAAACTGACGAAACAAAGCAACAATAATGAATAGCAACAGGAAAAATAACTCTTATGATAGAAATAAATGTAAACTGGAGTAATGAAATCAGAATAGATTTTTTGGAGCTTTTCTCAGACTCAAGTCCGTTCCGTTCTACTCGCCTCTTTCTATTTATCTCTCTCTCTCAATCTATCTATCTCTCTATCTGTCTCACACCGTCTCTCTTTTCTCTCCTGATATCTAAACCTCTCTTTTCATTGTTAATATTATATTTACTTGTAGCACGTAACAAAGTAGCAAAACGAGAATCTTCTGAATATATAGTCTCACCTGAATATAGATGTATACACTCATCGCCGACATTGCTTACAATCGGAAAATAAAAATTATAACGTAATAGCAACTACTTCTATTGGTAATCTCTTAAGTAAAACTAAGGATTTACCGGTTTCGTTATAGAACCATTACTGTTGTTTCAAAACGGCTGCAAGAAATCATAAATTGCTATACTACCTCTCGAAAACAATCGTATATTATCTAAAACGCAAACTACACAATCAAAAAATCGTACAGCCATTTGTGCTTCGTTAGTTTTGTCGCCTTCGTCCGAAATCAAGAAAAACTATAGTAATATGCAATAGCAACACTTATTATAGAAATAATTACCGTATTGAAATCTTATTAAAAGTTACAAACATTTTTTCAGGCATTCATCGAGCAAGATATAGGACATGATACTGTTGTAGCTGATGCAACTCAAGCATTGTAATTACACTAGAGCTGAACTCAAAAGATTATTGTGAAATTAAAAATGTCAAAACTGAATAGAAAGTAACAGTATAAGTAATATGTATAAAAGGCGATGCAATGGAATGGTATTTGGCAAGGAGTGTGCACCCAACTAATCAGAAAATAACGAGTAAAACGGAAGGACATACGTTTCCCTTACTCTGCGCCTATACTCTGTTGTCCATCGACCCCGGTCTAAGGAGTGAGTTGCAGAGTGACAGAGGGGCAAAGGGCATGGAATGCAAACGAAAAAAGAACAAAGACAACGTTTGTGGAGTGCATTAAAAGTTGCGACGGCAACGGAAAACTCGCGTTAAAAAGACAGTTACAAAGCGGATACATAACTCTATACTAAAGTAACAGCAGCTTCAGCTCCCCACGAAAATGATTAAAATATTTTAATTTTCTTCTTTGGAAAATGACTTGACTCTATCTGAGAGAGAATGAAAAAATGAATGAATCTTCCAATGGGACTAGTAGTACTATTAATAATATCATCATCACCGTCACACCAACAGCGACCACGACGTTATTATTATTGTCACCAGAGGAGAAGCAGCAGGAACACTTCTATCACATCCACGACTGTCCTCGTCAGCAGAAACAGCAGCAGCGCTGTGAAAACAATCTGGTCGGAGTGACCAATACTAATCACGAGCGTAAAATTTGTAATAATTTTAATTTAAAGGATGAGCGAAAATATTTACTAGTGAAATCGTTCATAACGGCAGTATTAACAACATTAGCACTTGTGGAAGAACAAGATCAAGCAGTAACGCGGTCACTATCAGCATCGCCAACGTCTTCGCCATCAGTCCTAGACTCACTTGCAGTGGCTATTCTTGTAGCAGTTTCACTGTTACCAGCTTTAGTGTCGTCATCAGCGCTGTTGTGGTTGTCGTCGTCCGTGTCTTCTTTGTCTTTACCATCATTGGCACAAACGACACAACTATCCACGAGGGCAAAGCTTTTTGGAGACAAAAAACCCGGGGAAACGGCGAGCCCGAGCCAACCTAGTCACATCATCGCCAGAGAGTCCCCACTTTCAGGAAATAATAATAATTACCAGAGCAGTACTTACAATAAGACGGCCGGGAATAGCTCCAGTATCCCTACAGCATTCCCCACTGGTTATCGTCCATCCAGTCACGCATTTCTCTCTTTACTTACCGTATTACTACCAGGGGTCATTGGTCAACAGCAGTGGTTAATAGGGAGAGGGGGAAAGGAAAGTATCGAGAAACCGGCCACTCATTCTTGTCACACTTTAAAAACCATCACCACCGAGCCATCTCTTTCTTGCTATTTTTCACCGACTCCAGCAAGAAGTATTAATACAGTTACCATTACCGAGAAGAATAACAATCAATCAATCAGAAAATATTACAATCGCCATACTGATGATATTTTAAAGAAAACGGAGGGAGATCATAAGGACTGTGCAGGACAACCTAAACGTTATTACCTCATGAAAAAAGTGAACTTGTGCAGTTGATTAGCACACAAGCGAAATAATTAAATACCAGTACTATTTCCATCATACACAACGCCCTTGTATTACTTTTTTCTCCGCTGAGCACACGGGTAACCGTGTGATCATTTCCCAGACACGTAATATACAGTATTCGTTGTTACTTTAACTGTCGCCCTTCCTTTTAATTTCTACTCGTTCTATTGAGGAAAACAATAAATTCCAGCCTCGGAGTCCGTCCGTCTCTCATATTTCTATGTATCCACATAAGCTCCATATATATGCTTCTCCTAAGTTTAATCCTCTCCTGGTACGGAAGGAACCAACTACACATAGACTATTGTTTTCGTAAAAACGTAATCTACTAAATTTATTCGTACGGTTTCGCGTCATCAGCACTGTGCTGCACCCTTGGTTTCTTGAAAATCTGTTGGGGTGATGATGGTGAGCAAGGACATGGTAATATAAGACATTGACGCGCTACTACGACAAAAACAATGATAGCATGCATGATACGCATACATACATACTTGATAGCAATAATTACCATGATATTGAAAAATAATAAGAAAGAAGGTTAAACTTCATTTCTTGTGCTCAATCAGACATGCAGGTTGTCGACAATGGAATAAATGAACTCACTCAAAAATTGATATCAATTGGTTCCGTTGGATGACAAGTTTACAAAAACTCGATTTCTCAACATCATCTTCGTCAGATGGAGAGAGGACAGCAGTAAACGCATCATTTCTCCAACAACACACTCACCTCAACGTGTTCGTTGGTTTAAAACTCTGGTTCTCTTCAGAAGTCAGTCGACATAAATAAGATGATGGGAGAGAACGTATGAATCGTACATATTTTTCGCCCATGTCACCAAAATTTAAACATTTTAGAAACTACCTACCCTTCCTACACCATTCGCTCTCCTGAAAAACGAGAATAAACCAAGCAAAATATCCTTTTCCTCACCACAATTTCTTTTGAGATAAAATTGTACCAATAACTAGAATAAAAAATATTAATCTGATAAGGAAAAACATTATCCTAAGAATTGCTCTACAACGAGTAGAACATAAAAAGTTTACAGCCAAACTAGAACATACACACGCGAGAAATTTGGTGCTGATTTCAAGAAATTTATATGGCAACGCTGCATTTCAATTGCAGTCGTGATAAACATCTTGTGGCTGCCTGCTTTTAACCAAAAAAAATCTTTGCGCACTTCACAACACCAGAGGCCATTAGCAATACAAAAAATTGTAACTACATACATGCTGGTGTGAAGTTTCTCAATCAATTCCGTTAAATCAACATAATCATTGTACTCGTTATCGTTAAACCGCTTCCAGTGATTTTTTCGTGATTTTACCTTGTGTCCAGTTCACCAAAGAACACACTGAGTTACCTGTTATGTGCAAAATTACTGCTATTATTATTGTTATTATCACAATCATACAATGAAAACCAAACCTTGTCGTCGAAACTTGTATTCGTTTCTACACACCTACCCTCTCATGTAATTGGAATAAGTACAACAGTTGACTGTTATTACAACACAGACACGTTGTTAGCCGTAGCACGTTACCTGCCCGCCAGATCAGTGACAAGATACCTTGTAAAATTATCATTATTATAAACTTATATGCTCGCTTCAAAATCGTCGTTCATTTTCTCAACGGAACGTCAATCTCTTTTACTCTATTCTTCTGTCTCTCTCGCTGTACGTCATAATCATCACCATCATCACATCATCGGCACCATCACTAAATCATCATCATCACGATTACTCATCGCTATCGTCATATTCATCTGCCTTCATCATCAATTTCATTTTTACTGTTTTTTAAACAAATACATGTAAATACTTCACGTCTTCTATATAATATTCTATTTCTAAAAAAAATAAGTCGTTGCCATCATCATTACTCGGTTGTATATTTTGGGAAAAAAATCCAAAATATTCTACACCTACACAACATTCAAAATTATGCCTAGTTAATGCTATACATACAATGATCAAGCATCAAGCCTTCTGTATGAATTCCACTTTTTAACTATTTCTCTCTATATAACTCTTTCTCTCTCAAACTTTAAAGTACTACACGCAGATGCACGCGTGAAAATAATAAATAATATTAGTAATAAATATAAAATAATAATAAATTATATTATTATCAATGCCTTTAAAACTTTTCATCAAATTACACAGCAATAACGATCTATGCAAACAATAATTAGCAAAAATTAGCCTTTTAAACGGCAGCAAATAAAAACTTGACAAAATTTATATATATTTACTATGCATACTATTGTAACACATAATAGTAACAATAACCGCTAAATTATCACTATCCTCTTACATTAAAACAATATAATAATAACAACAACAACAATAATAAATCTAGTCAATCCAACTTAAATTTTCGTTGTGGTGTGAATTATTTGGTAAATCCGCTTGTCCATTTCGCCATTCAACAATACGTTTTTACTTGCTCACAAAAAACATGTTAAACTGTTCCGCTACCTACCAGCACGCTGCTGGCGTACCGAGTGTCATTGATGTTGGTGTGTTAACTTAAATCACATAAGGAAAGTGTGCTTTACTAGGTGATAGTTTGAGTTTTATGGATAATAAGCTTGGCAACTAAAAGGGACACACATGGTTCCTCTTTACGACTTTACTTTGGTTTTATACCAGAGGGAAAGACTAGACAAAAGGAATTACCAACAAGACACTTTTATGAATGAACAGTGGGATTCCTCACCATTACAGTAGATTATTGAACTTAAATACGAGTCAACTTATTACACGCTGGTGAGTTTTACTGCAAGTAAAACTCGCAGCGCTCACCAACAAAGGGAAACGTTTTCTTCCTTGCCGGAAACTGGGAATCATTCTTGCTTGCCTTGGATCACTCTTTTTGGTGTTTTTGGTGCTCAAAACGAGTTCTGGTTTAGAACCTTAACCTTTGGTCCTCACCCGTTTGCACAAAATTCCTTCCTTTGGCTCTCCTACCCTCTTTTCCCGTGAGGAGAAGTTATGATTTACGCCAAAATATAACTTAAATCTCCGCCATATTACACACAAAAAATCCAGCGTTCAAAAAATATATCTCTATCATTTTTCTCCTACCTCACAACAGAATAACCTCTACCTAACATGTACGTACATATTCTGTATTATTCTGTGGGAATACGGTTTCACTAGAAGAGCTAGATTACCAATCCCAACTTCTGCTTGTTCCCTGTGAGTTTGTAAATGGACCTTGACGTTGCGTCGCTACACCCGCCACATCTGCCGCCAACTTTCTATCGTCAAGTCTCATCTCATTCCTCTTCCCGTCTTTGCTACTCCCCTCTTTGTCGTCAGTCTCTTTCTGCGTCATCCAATCTAACGAGAAAACTACGTCGAAACACCTCAAAATCAAAACAATCACCATCAACCCACCTTTCTACCCGTCGTCTTTTCTTATCACGTTTTGCTACTCCACCACTACCACTATCGCCGCCGTCCAACTCCTTCCAGAAGAGCAAGTTTTTGCTACAACTTTTATCACCAGCATTATCATCGTCGTCGTTGGCTCATTATTTTACCAGTTTGTAGTTTACAACATTTGGACCCCAACAAAGAAATTTTAACCAGCGCTCCGACCCAAGTCATCTAAATTTGCCGCGGGTTTCCCCTTTATCGACACTATAGCCTCAGCCCTCTGTTGTATAGAAGCAGCGGCATTTTGTTTCTCCCGTAGCCACATACAAAAGTACCCATCGCCTCCTACACAACATATTATTTTAGTGCTGCATATTGCTCTATTTAGTATCATTATCGCTATCGCCATCAACATAATCCTTCGTCTCGACCAATTTTCTAAACGCAGTTTTCATTATTATTCTAATTCTTAAAATTATCCAACATTATCTCTACTCCAGCTACTTATCATCCTACATCATTTTATCATCATCATCATCATCATCACCAACAGCCAAATATTTTATTGCTATTTATGCTACATACCACTTTAAAAAAATTGATTTTGTATCGTTAACATACCTATATGCCATACCAGACCGAGACACTTTTCTAAGCAAATTTTAGTAATCAGATTGTCTGTTTAAAAATTAAGTTTATACTTGATATTGACATTATACTAAGACAAAAAAGAACACGTCCAAAACAATCAAAATAATGTGTAAAATCTTCTTAATAACAGTAAAAGGTCCGAAGCTATAACAAATTAAAAAAATATATTCCAAACAAACAAGGAGCATTTTCCTCATTTCCACCTGAGATACAGTCTGATTGTGCGTGTCCATTGTTTCGCAAAAACGAGCAAAATTACACAACAAACTTTGATTTGATATTGGAACTTGATCGTAAAAAAGTCCCATTCGTAAAATTCCTTTAGTTAGAAATAACAAGGGAGCGTAGACTGTAGACTTATTTCTTGTGACAAAGACAAGTGACAAAGTCCATGCGGGAAAAATCATAGCCTACTATTAGTTGCGATAGGGAAAACAAAATTACACCGATATTTGTTGGTGATTAGAATACTAGTTAAACGGTAACATTGACTTGATCAGAAGTAGACACTGATCTGTATTAAGTATAAGTCAAAAAATAGTAAATAATAATTATTGTATTATTAATGAGTATTTTTGACGCTCCTTCCTTCGACGTTTGTTAGACATTTTATTTATCAACGTTCACTGAACTTGAAAAGAAGAACAGAAAAATAGCATGTGGATAAGCAGATTACATACCTATTTATTACATGATACAGCCAACTTCTTAACGCAACTTCTACATAGTCTCTCAAGTAATATGTAATATTAAGACGATCATCGTTGTCAAGCTGTTCAACTAATCAATAGTGAGTAGACTAGGACAACGATTAAAGTGATAGATTTTTTGTACGAAACACAGTATTACAAGTGCGTACGTGAGATGTTATTTCATTGCCATAATTTCTCAAAAGAACAGTAAGGAAAACTAGAAAAACTCGAGGAAATTTCTTAGCAAAAAAGATTTTTTAGGGTTTAGAGTCTATCTCGTAGCTCCCTTGCCAACTATCTGTCTATCTATATACACATTACATATTTATCCATCGTCGTCCAAAAACCAACTATACCGAAGTAGTGATGACAACCTGTTGTAAAAATAAAACAAGTTGACCTTGAGCAATGACGAAGACGAACATAATTAAAGTGAAACTTGTAAGAATATCGATACTCTGATTTGTAAAAAAAGTAATAAGAAGTAACATTAGTAGTAGGAGAATACACCGAGTGCAATTTTACTTATTTACTATTGAACAGATCAATTTATATTGTTGTATTAGCTCGCTGGAAATACAACTTAATTATGGGCCTCTTTTTCACTGAGAAAAAATAACGTTAGGATAAAAAAAAACAAGGAAACATTCTGCATTCTGTAACCAGAATAATAATTGCCTTCACTACAATTTTGCAAATCGCCTGTTATATAATATACAATAGTCAAACGAAGAGATTGTTATATAAGATATATTCGGAAAAAATAATTGGTACTTGAGGAAGTTCCTTACTGAATTAAGTAATGTTCGGTTAAATAATAACTAGATTATTTCCAGTTTTACAGCTAAAACCTGATATAGGGTGGTGACAGCGGGTGCTTTTCGAATATACAAAGAAAATAAAGTAATTCTATTTAAATTAGGGTAAAATGCTGTTATATTTGCATTAAATAATTAAGGCAAAGTGTAAAGGTGACAAAAATATGCTCCAAAATTAATAAAAATCAAGCAATACAATTTCACATAAACTTTAGTCAAACACTGTTAGCATTTACAACGGCAATGTCTGATTGACAAGTACGAAGACTCATTAAGAACAGCAAACAAAGTCCAGAACTACAAAACTTAGTAATAATCTATAGTAATGGTATACCGTTAAAGCAAATATCGTAATAAATGTTCAGGTCCTTATTGGTTTTTACCTACTGCAATTGTTACTGCAATCCGAGCAAGACAATGATTGACTGGAGTCCTCTCTCGACGTAATTTTATTAGAGAAGGAATTGTAATTTTTACGAAAAAATAACAAAATCCAAAAGTACACCGTAAAAGTTAATTTTGTAAAAACCAACCTGAAGACTTCTACGAAGTATTTTAAAAGAAACCGGGAACAAGTGACCACCTGAACAAGGAGGGACACAACAAAACTGAATTTTTTCAACAAAGAATCAGCTTTCTACTCTATACTGTCTACTTTCTCTCTTCTTCTTTGTCTCAGGAAAGAGCAACTTCCTGTTTAAATTCTTATTTACAAATTACGTTAAGAAAAACCGACAACGAAACAATACGGATAACGGGAAAACATCCTTTATTCAATATATTGGGATTCCATTTTGTATATTGGAACAAAAGGAAAATAATCTTGTACTCTCAACGGAAAAAACTACATAAAGCGTACATTTTATCTCTCAGATTCAGACTGCGTTCTGGTATAACGAAATAATTTATTGCATCTTTAACTTACCCGGATCACAACAAAAGAAAAGAGAAAACGGGAGACAGACAAATCATACGAAAAGAAGACAACGAATTCTGTAGTTGGCAGCAGGCGAAAAGTAAGGGAAGACAGTAGTCTGCAGCAAGCAAGTAAATAAATTATCCGAAAGAATAATAATTTAGCATTATCATCACTGCAGTACAACGAACCAAAAGGAGGCACAGCTTATAAAGTAAAAAGAGCGCCAGTGACAACAGTTGCAACAATAAAGGGCACGTTGGGGAGGATCTCGGTGGTGATCCCCCTCGTATCCTGCTTTCTTCGCCACCACCTCCACCTTACTTTTTTATTTTGGTCAGCATCAGCTGTTGAGGTGTGTCGTAGTAAACGTGGGCACCACAAAAAATCTGTCAAAATTTCTCGCCTGGATTTTGTCGATAAGTGGGGGGTAGAGCCTTCACATCTCTCTCCCGACGGCCTGGACCAGCCAACTGCCCTGGGTCTCAGGTCACCGTCCCTCACTCCTTCCCTTACCTCCCACTCGTTGTCTAAGGCAACCAATCGATCATACAATAAATTCTCCGTTGGCGACCTGACCTCCCCCATTATACCCTGCCCCCTTGAGCACAACAAGACGGATTTCAGTGGGTAAATAAAAATCATCAAAACGTTTAATATGTCGTAGTATGTACATAGAAATACATATATTCAACAGTTATCGTTACATAGTGTAGTCTTGATATACTCTCTATATATGTCTACATAAAACTTTATTATTTACTCTTCCTTCATCTTCTTTCCCTTTCATGCCCTAGAGAAAGGGCGTCGTATTTTCCCCTTTGCAATACGAGTAATAATAATACCATGAGCCCCTGCTTTGTTCTAAACGACGTGCTACCACAATCTTTTATAACTACATTGATCATCATCAACATCGTAAGGCACACCACTCTGATAGTGAATAATAAAAGGGCAAAAAGGTCATGTTCTCGCATAATGAGCAATCATAAATGTACATAGGTATATCTTCGCCACTTTTTTCTTTCATTCTCTAATCCTCTTCCTTCTCCTCTACTACTTCTATCACGTTTTCACAAGGATATTCACTAGTCACTCTTTCTACTGCATAAGACAGTTTTAGTACGTCATCCCCTAACAAAATTGTAAAAAAGTCTTGTGCCACTGCCTGTTGTAGAAACGAAACCAGTGCCGGCGGAGCAGGGGGCGACATGAGGAGAAAAATCGTATCCTCTAATGTATAACGATTTGCATTGCTCCCTATTCTGTAATGTTAAATTGTCGAATCTTGCGGGGATAAATCCCCCCATCCCCCTGTTCCGCCGGCCATGAACGAAACAGTAGTCATGCCCATTCTCAATATTTTAACAGTGATAATAATAACGCCGCCAACCACTATTACTACTGCTAACACCACTACAACCGTATTTCCGCTGCTGCTATTTCCACTAACCTTGTCTTCTCATTCTGTTGAAAGAGGCGTGAATAGAAAAGTAAAATTGAGGCATGGTTTACATCAACAACCGTCTCAAAATAGTACATTAATACATAGTTAGTACTTAGTACAAAGTTGCCGCGATGTTGCCCTCCGCAGCAGCAGTACTGCCATCAACCAACTCATGCCGTCATAATGATGATAACAATAACGATCTTCATTCTTCTCAACATCGTCATCCAAATAGAGTTATCATCACCAACGTTGTAATAAAATTATCTCTCTGTATTTTTTTCTCTCTCCCTCACACACATACTCTCTTTCTCTATCTCTTCGCCTTCTTCCACTTTTGCAATTTTCTTTACCATGGATTTGATGTAATGGAAATCTTGTTTCGCATTCTGCCCGTTTTCCTGTTACTATGACAGAACGGGAGAAATGGAAATGAACGTGAATGTTTGCGTGAGTCTGCTTGTCTTGCGGGGAGTCTGGTTAACTTCATTTGTTTCATCATTAATTTTTTTATTCTTTCTTTCTTGTTCCTTTCCTGCTTTTTATTATTTACTTAGTAATGAATGCTAATGCTCATCATGGGTCGAATTGTCTACCCCAACATAGAGGGAGAGAGTGTGTGTGGCATATCCAGCAAACTCCGTACAATGTACACAATTTATATACATTTATATCTTTGGCTAATAATAATAAAAAACGAACATTGTACTGAAATCTGTGCTACAACGTGCAATATTAAAACAGTTTATGACGATGATAAATAATAGAATTGGATTGGAATGTAGACATCATCACCATTCCACACGAACGAATGAATGAATGAATAATATTAATGTAACGAGTTCGCCGAGAACTATTGGTTTTTTTACTCAGGAGTAAAAATAAGCATTTGCATGTATGAATGAAATGCAATCAGAGACGTGGTGGTGAAGTGGCAGAAATCGTTACAAATTTTACGCCTGCTCCCCCTTGTTGTTGTTCTGCATTAAATATAACAGAAACCACCAATATTTAGGTAGTCATTATTGCTGATAAGCAAAAAAGGCCAAAAGTTGTGTTCTTTACCTTTATACAGAAAGGCATGGGCTTTTCATCTCCAAGTCTATAGTTCCTTATCTGTGCTTTGGTCGGTTATATTTTTCCGCTTTAACAATAATGTATACTATAGCTGGGTTACTATCTTCAAAAGGAAGGGTGGCCCCTCTTGAAACTAATAAATGACTGCCAGGATAAAGGATGGAGGTATTTGTAATTTGACAAAAGCCAAATTAACCGATTTTTAGAGAAAGCTCACATTTACCCACTATCCCTTCCATTATGTAAGCGCGCACGTTTTTGTTGTATTAGTATAGTAAATTGCGTTTAACCAGCAAGCGGTCCTTTCTACAAGGGATGTTTGTAGCTTTGTTTGAGCCCTGTGTTCAGGAAGCGTAACCTGTAATGCTTCAGTGTATTTTTCTGCGTTTTGCTACTCCTATACAGCATTTATATGTAGCAATAGCGCGACTTTGTAGTGTTTCTGTAACAATCTTAACAAGTTTCCGTCACACCCTGGTGCTGTCCTTGTGGTTTCTCTGACAGTTTTTTTCTGTTTTTAAATGTTGTGTGATTTAATGTTTCTGTTGGCGGCTTCTAGTGTATGTTTATGCTTAGAGAATGAGAAATTAAATGGATATAAAGTGAAATTCTCATTTACAATGCGTGTAACTGTAATGATGACGAAATACTTTACTGTCGAAGATCAACTAGTTATTTTGAAATTGTGACGATGATAATCGGTTTCGTAGTGTAGTGTAGGTTACAAACGCGATGATACCGACCTCATCGCTGCAATGAGTCATCATAACTCATAACACACAAGTTGTTGACATTTGTTAAAGCTCTGTTTATTGTCTCTGAAAATTCCAGGTCTCTACCGAAACTCAGCAGCCAAGACGATGAAGGGCCAACTCCGCAGACATTACACCTGACAGGCACCGGGCATTTTGAGCCAATCCCGCACAACCATCAAGACTGCGAACGAGTTGTCATCAATGTAAGCATCGAAAAAAGTATTTTACTTAATATTCATTTTCTCAACACTATAAAATGCTGGCGTTGTTATCATGTGTACACACATGCAGTCTCTCTTTGCTGAGTTTACAAAATCGGAAGCTGAAAAGCTATAAACCATTTTAATCAACAATCATCATCACCATCATCAATCGTTTATGATTCCGTATTCTTCTCCTATTATTCCATTCTGTCGTTAAAATATATGAACACCTATGATTGCCTATCGTGAATTTTATATCTCGTATACAATTTGTACGTACTCAAATACTATTATCATCTCTCTCTCCGTTCTTTTGTTTCTCGGGCTTTCTCGGCTCCACCAAGAACAAGGAGAGTAAAAAAGTGGTCACGGAAAAGAACGACTGCGGTGGTTTGCCACTCACTTCATATGTATATGTATGTGTTTTAGACCAGCATCTTCGCAGTCTTCTATTTATACGGCTTTGCTCTTACCTATATCAAATATTGCAAAGTTTCAACGAGAACAAATAATTGGTTTTCGTTGCCTTGTCAATGCTATTTATGGTCAAATATAATTACTTTATAGGCAAAAGCTTCACTAGTATTAGTTAAAGCCATTTTAGTATTATTGCCCACGTACAGACGTGGGCAATAATGCGAAATGAAATGCGCAGTGTAAATATTTCTTGATTTCATTTCAGAAGTCAAGCAGTATTTCAATAGGTCAGACAGTAAATTATAAACTAAAAGGTTGTTTAAACTGCTGCCAAAGTAGATTCATTGCGTACACGAATGGTGAGCCATGACACTGGAATAGTATTTTGGGAATTCTTAATTACATTCAACGTCAACGGGCTGTTAACTAGTTATGTATCCTACCAGAAATGACTAAATATTGGGTCAATTCTATGAATAAACCAGACCAGAAAATTTTACACGTGTCCTCTTATAATAACTTTTGCTAGTTACGAGCTCACAGACTTTAAACACTTTTTTCTCATGACTTATTTTAAACAATTGCTTTGCTACCTACAAGTATGCACTTTGGAAAGCTCAGTGCACCTATTTAATCACATCTTATTAAACCCAAATGGCAAGATTTTCAACGTTTTTCATTAATTATTTAGCTGTAAGCTCCTGACTCGTGTGTTGTGCATTTTCAGCCATCCATGATCCAACACAGCTGGTTTTCATTGGCAAACAATTCATTGTAAAGAAAACCAGGTGGTAGTACTCATGCCATTTTGAAACTGCTTATTAACAGTACGTCTGTAGGTATCCAGTTACCCAATCCTGAAAAAAATAACGGAAATTAAGGATTAAGATTTAAATATTGATAACCCGTCATTTAGGTCTACATGGGTAACTCTAGATGATAACATTTTAATTTTTGTTATAGCCCCAATCAATGCGACACGATTGCGTAAAACCCCGTCCCAAATTTGAGAATTTGTGTACCAATATTAAGGTTGGTTGGTCATGGCAACAGTGATATAGGGGACACAGAGGTTGGGATTTGAAACAAAAGCCGGTATGAAAAATAGAGGTACCCAGACCGTGACCACGTCTACTCCACGGATCGTGAATCAAGTCAATATTTTTATAATCTTTTGGTTTACAAGGGGAATCTTGGACGGCCGGACGCCAACACGGACACACGGAAAATTAGTAGCTATACTATTACGAACCCTACCTAATAATCCGTTTTTACCATGTCCATTATGTATAGTTAAGTCGCCTGAAACGGAAGAAATATCATTTCTCCCCGAAAATTTCACCATATTACGTTTTTCAGTCAGTTACTTAAATTTTTATTATCTGTTAAAATACAGCAGAAAGAAATGCAAAAGATTTGCAGTATTAATTCCTTCCATTTAGTGGTAGGCAAGAAGCCTTTTTGCTACCTTTCTCCACTAGCTAGCCGAAAGCTAAAACAGTCTACTGAAATATGTAACACCCTTGGTTTCTCACTCCCTCACTTCAAGCCATTTTACCACTCTTGGAACATTCCAACTGTAACTGATATCAATGTAAACCCATCCTTTTCGTTTCAAAGCCAAATTTCCTTCTGATACGTTCAAAGTGCCAAGCTCTTAGTGTCTCCGTCACATTTTGAAATGTCTGCTATTTCCAGGTCTAGACTTACCGCATTCCCGTAAATTCTCAAATATATAAGTGACTAATTTAATTAATGCTAGTATTTTTATACTGCTAACAGACTACAAGAAAAAATTATATGGTACCATAAAATATGCTGTTGACTTCCCTGACGGCTGTTGTTCCTCATACGTATCTTTGTTTATTATAGTTAAGAATAAGAATAATGGGGTAGTAGACACCACCATCCTGTTTCTGTAGACCAATTCTCTATATACTTTCGTATATCCGTTTAATTTTAAGGGAAATCGTCATACTAACTGGATGTAATTTCAAATAAGTGTTCTTTACGACCGAAAGAATAGAATTCAACTTCTAAGATTTTAGAGCTCGGAAACAGCGGAGCGGTAATAAAAGAGTTCATAACCAGAGTATCATCTCTCAGTGTGAGCTTTAACGATCACCATGATATTAGCACCACTGGTCTTGTAATAAAAAAAGCTTATAGCTACAGCCAGTGACGGTTACAAAAGTCCAGCAATGCCGATCTGATCATGATATGAGCTAAACGAGTTACCTACAAGACGAATTATCTTGGTACACTTAAAATAATAATGATCAGCTTGAGAGTTTATACTTACGAAGTTCTGATACTTTCCTCTCCTGGTGATTGCCTGCATTTGGTTGGCACTTGATGGCTTTTTGATGTTACTGTTTTAAGAAATATGTTTTCTCATTATTTCTCAACCTACGGCACCATAAAATTTCTAACGTATTTTCCAACGCGCCCTGTCACCAATATTCCCGTCTTACGTAAACCACGAACGTGAACGTCCATAAAGGCCTCCCACGTACCAAGGTGTAATGTTAGTAATAGGGAAAAATCCAATTTTCAGCAGGCTCACGGATTCGCTTTTAGCTTGTGGCTAAACAGAGACACAGACACATGCTAACAAAAGCATAACATACATAATGTGGCATACGTGCTGATTGCTGATGTTTTTTAAAAATTAAATGGGATGCAGTGCATGTATTTTGGATGTGCATATTAACAAATACGGTGTGTACACTCTTATTGATTCGTTTTCACAACGTGATGCGGGTTTTCCGCTGATTCAATGGGGCTAGTGAAAAGGAAAAATGTAAAAGCGGTATATCATTGGAATTTGGACTGGTCGTACATTTTTTCATTTCTAAAGGGAGGGACACGCGTTCACTCATCTTCTCTCAATAGAAACAACTGACAGGCAGAACTGAATGAATGGTTTGTCGGTTTCCGTACCAAATTGTATGAAATCGAGCGTTGGTAATACGTGCTCACAACAGTATTCTTTCCATATCGTACAACTTCAATTCCAACCCCTCTACTCATCTTTGCCCTTTTCGGGCATTCTCTGTTTTGGTGGCCGAGGTTTTTTCATCAGTAAAGAGAGAGAGAGAGACTATTCAAGTTGAAAACAATAATGGTTAATGGGAATGTTAACTTGAGTAACGTGTGAAACGTGTATGCATGATAATTTTGACGCAGTTGAGCAGCAAGCCTTGGATTTGTGCTTTCTTTTCCACTCTCGTTTTTCTCTTCGTTCTGTGCTTTTTTGTTTTCCGCTGTCTAGAGTGTAAATAATAGTGCGGGTGGAAATGTGGCGTTGTGGAAGGAGGCCAAGAAAATTTGAATGAGAATGGAGGAAAGCTAGAAAGCATAATAGTCTATCGTAATAGCAACGGTGACTCATGTATTTCCTTTTTTGTGTCCGCGGTTGGGTTGGTAGAAAAAGAATTCGTAATGATGATTTGATGATGATGATGATGAGATTGGTATAAATTACAGTATTTTACTGATGCGGACAAGGGGAACTGATAGGAATTTGTAATTCTTTAACAAAAAATGTACGATGTTACATAATATACACGATCACACTTACATATTTGTTTTGTACGTTTTCTGTTGTAGGTGAGCGGACTAAGGTTCGAGACGCAACTGCGGACACTGAACCAATTTCCGGACACATTGTTGGGAGACCCAGCACGTCGGATCCGGTACTTCGATCCACTCAGGAACGAATATTTCTTCGATCGAAACAGACCGAGCTTCGATGCCATCCTGTATTACTACCAAAGTGGGGGTCGATTGCGTCGACCTGTCAATGTGCCTCTCGACGTGTTCGCTGAAGAAATCAAATTTTACGAGCTGGGAGAGTTGGCCACGAACAAATTCAGGTTAATACCTGACAATCATCACTCTTTAACTGGAGCGTGTTGATATTCATGTAAGAAAAATAAAAATGTCTGTTTTTACTCATAGGGAGGACGAAGGCTTTATCAAGGAGGAGGAGAAGCCCCTCCCTGATAACTTGTTCCAGCGGAAAGTATGGTTATTGTTCGAATACCCAGAGAGCTCGCAGCAGGCTCGAGTTGTGGCCATCATTTCGGTGTTTGTGATCCTCTTGTCAATTGTTATCTTTTGTCTGGAGACACTACCCGAGTTTAAACACTACACGCTGCACCAAGTGACGAACAATACAACATTAGTTGAAGAAGATGAAGTGCCTGACCTCACAGGTGAGTCACATGCTTCTCACCCACTCTCCATAATAGTGTACTTCGTGAGTGAGCTCCTCATAATAAACTTGTAATCTTTTAATTTCTTCTCTCAAACACAGATCCCTTCTTTCTCACCGAGACGATATGTATAGTGTGGTTCTCCTTTGAGTTAATCGTCCGGTTTCTCTCGTGTCCCAATAAGTTGTTATTTTTCCGTGACGTTATGAATATCATAGACTTGATAGCAATCATTCCGTACTTTTTGACACTGGCCACCGTCCTCGCCGAGGATGATAACGAGCCAATCGTCCCAAAGACGAAACAAGACTCCGCCTCCAACCAAGCCATGTCACTCGCCATTCTCAGAGTTATACGATTAGTCAGAGTTTTCCGAATTTTCAAGCTCTCCAGACATTCTAAGGGACTTCAAATCCTCGGAAGAACTCTTAAGGCTTCCATGAGAGAACTTGGATTGCTCATTTTCTTCCTTTTCATTGGTAAGGAAAACCAGTGCTCCTTTCTTTAAATTATATAATGTACCTAATTGAAATATTTTCAAGCCTGCTTTTAATGATTTATTGTCATCGATTCACCGCATAAGAGGACGTTAATACTGTGCCGCATATTGTTGCATTTTTATTCATAACTTTGCCTAAAGCGTGGTATTTACTACTCATAAAACAGCTGCATTAAATATGCCTATTACAGACAATAAGCATAAAAATTATTCGCTATCCGTATGAAAAATGATCTTTAAACCAATACATAATAATTAGTCCGGTTCTTTAGCTATTTTATTATAAGATTTCATTATACTAACCAGGTAACCTTGTCCGGTGTTAGTTAAATCAATCAGAGGTTCCCATTGGTGAATAAATATCAATTTGAGTATTGGGAACACGATTCTGAAAAAAATTCTGCAAAAATATTGTTTGGTATTTTTACAAGCGTTTTAAAACGTCCGACTCCAGTACAACGCACGCTTAATACATACCTGCTTAATATACATGAACTATGCACATGAAGGGCACACAATATACAATGCATTGCGTTGCTCCCACTCTACTTCCAATCCTTCAATAGTTAAATTAGCTACAAAGCGAAAGGTCAAGTAAGCGGGTTGCAAAAAGCAAGAACGGAGGATTTGATAAAAGACCAAATAATATGATTTTTTAAATTTGCAATAAAAATTAACAGTCCAATTCTTAAAGATATTTGTATGACTAAAACACAACGTTATTCGTGGATTTTTTTAGAATACGTTACTTCGGTGAACCCATCACTGTAGACTTGGAACTGTGTGTGTAGGTATGTACCAAGCGTGCGTTGTACTGAAGTCGGGCGTTCTTAAAACGCTGGTAAAAAATACCAAACATTATTTTTGCAAAATTTTTTTTTTCCAGAATCGTTTTCCACACACTCGAACTAATATTTATTCATCAATGGGAACCATTGATTTTTAGCTAACACCGGACAATGTTCCCTGGTAAGTATAACGTTATTACAAAATGCATCAGTAATTATAGAAACATGAAACATAAGGTATACTCTGCGATACAAATTTTATATAAACGTATGATGCTCGAAACAACCAACATAATTTGCTAGAGTCCATAGGCGTAACAACCGGGGGGTACATGGGGTTCAAATCCCCCCCACGATCGGACCCTTTAACATTACAGGATAGGGAAGCTAATACATTACAGGATAGGATTGTACCCCCCTGATGTTACGCCCTTGCTAGAGTCAACTTTCTCTGATTTAGACTCTTTTGTTCTGTCTGCTTTCTCCAATCGAACTGCTCTAGTTGTACTTTGTCGAATTAGTCTCATACAAAATTTATAACATCTATAACGTTTATATCAAGGGTACATCTTTAACCAACTTCATTAACATGAACATTAAAATGTTCTTTTCATCCAAATTTCAAACATCAAAATAAAACTGTTTATGCGAAACTGTAACTGTAGACGTAAATTAACTTCATTGGTATTTCCCGCATGTTACATTGAATTTATTCAACAACCATGATCACATATCGCATATCCAAATGTGCCATATAGATTCATTCTCATTGTTAATAATGTAAATATTGTTCCTCTACACCACCCATTAATTAGGCATCTTAACAGAAAATGATACGTATCTTCTGTCCTAGTTTGATCCTAACTTGACCACAAAAGTAAATATATAAAATCCCATGCTAAAGTAAACAAGACACAGAGCATGTCTATTAGTCTTGCTTGTATTGTATTTATACATGTCATATAGAATGTTAGAATAACCCATGTCAAAAAAGGATTACTTTTCATCAGGAAATACAAATAATGATACTATTATTTACATACATACATGGGTATATTGGTTATATAGAATTTATGAATGCCGTATGGAAAAGCTGTACCACCTCAATCGCAAATTTACATAACTTTCATAAACGTAATCGTGTCTCTATTTTCACAGAGAAATCAATGGGTTATAGAGAAAGCCACTCTGATATACAATATACTGCAAGCCTGGCATATGTATAAATACAATATAATCATGGCTTATAATTATCACAGCATGTCTTAGTTTTCAGCGCTAACATGTGGTTTTTGTATTTACTTTGTTCCCAAAAGCCAAAGTCTAAAGTTTTAACGTGAACGGAAGATACTAAGATGCCAGCTATCCTCTGTTCAAATAATTTTAATTCTGAGTCAACTCGGTGTCTACTATTCGTGACCAATAAATGACACCCTTAAACAATCATATTCATAACCCAGTAGTATGCAATACTGATGTTCCATCAGTATTTTGACAAGACTTCCCAAGAATCAAATATTTGCTGACAATTTGAGGTGATATTTTGGTGCGTCGTTAGATGAAAACTGTACTGAAATAACCCGACGAAAAATCTCTATCTCTGTTAGCGATTGATAAAAGGAAACGACACCTCAATAACGTAAATACGTTCTATAAGTAGGGTCACTTAGTCACTTTATTGTCAGCTCATTTGTAATGCCTTGCAATAAATCGTATCACTATTGTCATCAAGTTTATAGTCAGAAAGCAAATTAGATACTGACAAACTAGTACGTAGTAAATACGGACTCAGGAAAGACACACTTTATATCAATGCATACATGAACAGGGTTTCTTTTGTAGGTTATAAAATGAAGCGAAGGAAGAATAATGATGTTCACGAGAAATTAATGTGATGTCCAGGTCGTTAAAAAGGCTTGTCGGTGTCTACGCGAACAAGAATAGTGTGTCACCGTAGGCGAATTCCAAGCTGAGCTGCTTAGCATATAGTGCAAGCTCTCCAATGGCTTTCTGCTAATTGGGGTATTGTGAGAACCATGTTACTATGTGGACTAAAAATATGTTGCAGATAGGATACAAATTACTAAAAATCCCTGTTTTTCTCTTACTTGACAAATCGTTATTCGGGCATGGAAGCTATGTTCGAGGGATTTCATAAGGAAAATCTTAGCAAAGTTTAATTTACAAATAATTAGGTTCATGGAGAAAGTAGGAACCAAACTCCAAAGCTGCAGTTGTACATGAATTGCCTACACAATCAAAACAAACGTTTCCCGTTACAGCTTTCTGAGATACAATGCATAGTAAATAAATCTTCGTTATGGTTTTTCGAAAACGGCTTAAACTTGAAGATACATCAGGCCACATGTGATAGTACTTGTTTTGCAATTACTGTTGTTTTTAAGGTTTGTTAAGTATTTTCACTTTAATGTGCTTTCCTTTTCTATGTCCAAATACTTGGTACAGCTGTAGTGCTCGTTTTACCTCATCCATTCAATGAAATATGATTCCTTGTAACAGTTGTAACAATTTTTCCCCGCATCCGTAATAATAACATTGTACAACCAACTTTCATTGTCTCGATGTTTTAACCAATTGTTATGAATAGTATACGAGTAAATGGGTACATATGTCTAATATTTAATTCATTAAGGTTACGTTTGTTCTCAAGGTATTCAAAAAGGCGTGTGAAATTTTTGACCAAAAGTGTGTGGTAAGAATGGAAGATATTTTTTAAAAGTAAAAAGTGCATTTAATTGCAGTTTCCCTTATCCGTACCAATGAATGACACTCTGTTGTATACCAAACAGCTCCTGTGTGACTTTTTCCCATGCCCATGTTTTCCGCCGTTGTTATTGTTCTTATTCTTCCAACAGGAATTGTTCTGTTCTCGAGTATTGTATACCATTGTGATGCTCACGAGTATGGCTCTACGTTCAGGTCAATACCTGACGCATTCTGGTGGGCTCTCATAACCACCACAACAGTTGGCTATGGTGACATGAGGTAACAAACAAACTACCTGGTCGTCCAAAGAAACCAAAGAATGAGTTTTTTTCTCTCACTTTTTTCACTGTTTACTTTGGCGTCTTTTTTTTATCATGCCACTGATTATGGTTACATTCGCATAAAATTTAATTCGTTCCCACAGCAAAAAAAGTAATATATTCTCTGAATCCCTGTTTCCCTATTCAAAATAGCATGAGTGAATGTGTTAATATGAGTGTGTGTGTGTTACCATGCCCCGTATGTTTACATGTACCTGGCTTGCATACTTCCCAAATCGTATTACCATTTGTAAAATATTATCTCATATCCTCATTTTTAAATGTGTCCTTATGTAGTATTTAAACCTTTCCTATATGAAAAAATGTCATTTTGCTGTTTGGGCTTTTCATGTTTCTTCATGTCGCCATGCATAATAATAAGAAAAACAGTACATGATCGACCGTTCCCGTCGAGTCATGTACGTAAATTAAAACTATGTGTCAAAATTTCACTTTGTAGTTAGAAGCATAATGTTACGTGTGTATGTGTGCGTGCGTGTGTTTATATATTCATATGTAGTAAAGTAACGGTATGTATTAAGTATATCTCCGCTCTTTCTGCGTGCGTGCGTACTGACAAGCATCATAGATTAAGTTTCATTGGCGACTATCGTAATATTTGCTGTATGTGTGTTTGTGCTCCATTAGCGAAACAGAAAATCCCAAAGTATGTTTCAAAACAGTTTCTATGTTGGTAATTTATAATATTAGAGTAATAGTTCATTCATGAGTGTAAATAGTATAGGTAATAGTGGTTTTAGAAATGCCATATATTTCCCATTTGTGTTGTGTGTGTGACTGGTGGTGTGGTGTTGTTTTGTGTGCGTATTCCCTTAATTTAGATATCTTGAGCAAGCATAGTTCTCTAGAAACCCTATATCGAGCCTGAATTTTGTGAATCTATAAAAGTATCAGAGAAAGAATATTCTACATGGAAATGTGACTGCGACCGCTTCGCTTATATGGAAAATTCTTCTTTACACGTGAATAAGTCTTAACCGACAGCCCTTCCAGAATAGACAAGAAAAAGACGCGTCTAGACGGATCAACTTTTACGAAACAATTTTTACCACATAAAAGCTCCTACGTTGAGTTTCTTTGTGGATGAGATTTTCCTACAATAGTTGAATGGTCGTAGATCAGATTTCCCTCTGGAATTTTCTTATACAGTTCCATTACTCCAACGAAATTTGGCTGTTTCTTTACACTTCTCATCTGCTGCCTGGTCTGCTATTTACATGTGTATACATTTCCATTTACTGTAATTTTCAGCACGTAGAGAAATGGCTGGGTTGGTGTTAGTGTAAGTAGTGCAGACAGCATATGGCCATTTTAAGTGTAAACAAGCAGACATTTTTCAGGTACAGAAAATCGTATTGTGGTAGTGTAATTTAAGTCGGTATTCTGGAAAATTGTCGCTTCCATTTCAATGTTGGGTTCTAAAAAGAAGAAAAAAACATCGACAATCGCATATAATGTTCATGCTGAAATGGATTTCTGCTGAGAATGTCAACTTTGTCATAAAAAGGATGTTTACCAACTTTAAAATGACCTATCGTATGGATTGTTGATTGGCATGTTGCATGCATTGAAGAAAACTAAACTAGGTCTACGGTACATACATAAACGTAATGAAACTTACAATTTGTGCGTATAGTTAATTGTAATAACGAGTGTATGCATTTGTATGCATTTCCACAATGATGTTGTTCAATTCAAGTCAATAGAGCATTGTTTTTGGTCATTAATCATTTTCATTACATACATAATATACATTTTAACCGTGTTAATTATAGGAGTTATTCTACACTGTACAACCTGGAGTACCGTGTCCTCATATCATTACGCAAATGTACAGTCTAACTTTACATTTCACCTTTAAGTTCAAGTATACTGATAACTATTAAACTAAGAAATTAGAAGCAATGAATTGTTTTCACTCTCGCATTATCATCTCTCGAGTTCTTTCTCAGGATTAGATTTACTCCATGCACTTTTACCATTTTATTTCTACAAAACGATGACAACTGGTAGGGCTTCTTAACATTGTTACGGAAGCGTGCAATGATGAGACCACTCTACCAAAGAAATCACTGCTATTTTCCTATATTCTTTTCCAGGTGTGGTTCTATTTTCAAGTGCTGTCTACTTCGCAGAGGCTGGCACTGAACATTCTTACTTCAAGTCTATTCCCGATGCATTCTGGTGGGCGGTCGTTACCATGACGACAGTGGGCTACGGTGACATGACGTATGATCATCAAACATATAAATAATATTCAATTATTCATGATGTTATCAATATTGCTCAAAGTTATTGCTCTACGCTGTTTATCTCTGTTTTAACTGTCAATTTTCACTCTCTATCTATCTCTACCTACTACTCTCTTTCTTCTTTCTTACTTACTTTTTAACACGCTCTAACCCCGAAGAAGTACCTGTATGTGTTTTGCGTAGCGTTCATCATCACAATTAACACAGTAAAATTTCTTTTTTATTGTTAAGCATCGTCGCCAGTCTCTAATAGTAAAAACGTGTGCAGCGTATGTATTTGTAAAAGTGTATCCTACTACGCCATATGAAAGCAGCACTTAACGTAAGTGACACTAATAGATGAGTTGCACTAAATAAGTTTGATTCTTTCCAAAAAATTGTGCCTTGCCTTTGACAAATGACTTAAGTAAAAAGCACGCCGTGTCACTCCAAGTGCCAATGATTACCTATTATATCCCTTGTCACTTGTGCTACCCTTGATACTTTGGCCATATTGTGCATTCGTCAAATTATTTGCCCATTTTACTTCCCGTACATGTATCAGTCTTCAATTTTCTGTAATGATTTTTTCCCACTACAAGTCAGTTATCGGAAAATTGAGATGGATGGATTAAAATAGGTAAATATGTGGAACCAAAATGAGCTTCATCCTTGTAGAAAAAAGTAGGTGGCGCGATGGGTTGTATCTTAAACTACTTGGAATGACAGTCCAAGATGCCGGGAAATCAACCCTTGAAACAGCACTAAAATAAACGTAAACGCGTTAGAAAGTACAATATACCAAGGTTTTCGTCGTCAACCGGATCAACTAATTAGATGAAATCTAATATTCTTTCATATGTCATGATAGGGAATGTATGTAGAAATCTAATTTACGCCCCTGTTACTGTTGCAATGTATAAATAGAAGAACGTCTTGTTACCTGGTTACAGAAGAAATCAATAATCTTATTATCTGTTAGTACCTATCTCTCGCGACGAGTCGATTGCAGAAGCAACGTTCCAATTGACGTTACTGTTGTTACTAGAACATCGTTATACCAGATGAGAACAACCCAATCTGGATAAAACTATGAGACGGAACAGGTACCCATGCATTCAATTTGAAACCCAATTATCATGTCAAAGTTTTCAGGAGAGATTAAACGAATTTTAAACGTCACCCCGGAATAAAGAATCATAGGGTCAAATCAACTGTTAAACGATTATCTTGAAAGTCTCACAAGTCAAATACAGAATTTCAAACTCCCTAAAATGTTTATGACCGGAAGGCCCAACAGACTGTAATGACAAATCTAACAGGAACTGCTCTACTGCACTTCCGAATAATTCTTTCTATACAGATCTCATTAAATCGACTCGCACTTGATTGCGATATATTTCAGATATAAAAGAAACAGTCTGAAGCAGTGAGTTAAACTAAACCAAGATGAGAAACACTTAAAACGAGATGATTATAACACTAAGATATGTAACTTTCGTAAGTAATGTCGTCGATACTGTACATGGAGTCACCAGGCAACATGCAAGTGTAAATGCATGTGACCTGGTGACCCCCGTATATCCGGTCAGAAGTGACATCTGGGGTTGAAATTCAATACCAAGAGAGATGTTGACCTAAGGTACCCGTGTACCAAATATTGGTTCGATTATGTCAAGTAGAACAAAAGTTATAGTGTTTACAGACATACCAACAGACAGAAATGATTGTGATCTTAATAACTTTATAAGCTTCGCTTACGAAATTTAATAAATACAATGACTTTCAAAATGGTAACATGATACGAATGAAAAGAGAGGGGAAAACCCGGAGTTTGTTTCTCGGTCTAAATTTTACATTTTTCCTTGTGTTTGAGTTATATTCAGTAATAATAATAATAAACCTTGACTGCTGATGAATCCTGGCCACCTCAGTTACTGCGTACGCTATCCACGTAGTTGTAGTAGCACACCAATATATTCGCAGTTGAAACCACGATATTTTAATTTAAACACGTCAAGAGTGTGTTACAAAATTTCATCATGATTGTACATTGCAATCGTCTACTATACAAAACTGGCTTCTCCCTTTCTTCGTGCCCATTTATCTAAGGCTACAAAAAGAAATAGAAAGTGAACAACTGAACGACGTGTGTTTTGACACCTCTGCAGCCAAACTTTTTTAAATTCTGAGGATACAAGGTTGTCACGCTGATAACGCTAAATTACGTAATAACTTTAGCATAATCTTAACAACATTATTATTGTTTTCAAGCTTGATTTTTGCAAGGTACTAAAATGTATGTTGCAATTTAGAACAGCAACAACCACTAACCTTAGGTGTATATTTATCGTCGAAAGTATTTACTCTTTTTCTCTCTGGTTGACATTTCTCAGCACGCAATCAACTTTAGCAAATAACAGGAGATGTAATAAGCTTAAGTTAATTTTCAAAGAATCTTTTTGCCTGAGTAGCAACAACTTTTAATTCCGATTAATTTAGCATTATATAATCACTATTGTTTTTATTTTTATGAATTATTTTACTAAACAACTTGTTTAACATGCATTTTATTATAAAGCTTGACTGCTATTATTCCGTTTCTTCTATGTAAAAACATTCGTCAGTATGCTTAACTCTCAATTCTTCTAATTCATTATTAATTCTCACTGTATTATATTGTGTCTATCAGCTATTTATGTTTTCGTGTATCGTAGTTCAAATCTCTCTTTATCCACTGTTTCTATCTCTTTTTCTGTCGATCACTGATTAAAATTAATAAAGCCAGAAGCTAATGCAACTTTGAATATAATGTAAGGGAGCTTTGTGTAACTTACAAATTTAGCAAAATTAGTATGCATGCTATGTATTCCTGTAACCTTGAAAATTCTAGCAAAATTTTCTGAGAATGGTTTTAACAATGTTGATGGGATGCTAATATCAAATATGGTGATGATCAGCGTACGGTTTTTATATGTGCAATACACTTGGATTAATGTTCCAAAATTAATCACTGTTTTTTCTTTTCTTTCTTCTTCGTGAATGGATGCTCTTCTCGTTCATAAAATAACAACTGCTGGTGGCCATTTGGTTCGTAAACGGCGAAACGTGTTTCCCCCTGATTTGTGTCAAATTGGACTGATGACTGTGTGAACGATATTGGTTGTGGGATTGATGGCAAAAACAGGCCGGTGGGTGTGTGGGGTAAGATAGTCGGTTCATTGTGTGCCATTGCCGGTGTCTTGACAATCGCTTTACCTGTGCCTGTCATCGTGTCCAATTTCAACTACTTCTACCATCGTGAGACAGACCAGGAGGAAATGCAGTCGCAGAACTTTAATCACGTCACAAGCTGCCCCTACCTACCCGGCACATTAGGTGAGTTGCAAAATAGAAATGCATTATAAACATTTTTGCATGCGTACATACATAATGTACACAGGTACTTGTATTCCATAATGTACAATAATGTTTGATAATGAGTGACTCATTATTCCGCAATCGTTCCACTAAACTGACTACTGGACTATTAATTGTTCTTAAACTAATAACTCTCTGACCAGTGCGTATAAAATGTATGTACGTATGTAACGACACAATGTTTGTGTGCAAAAATATTACTACCTGAGTTGAATTTAACAATATCTAACTTGTGCACGAACTTGTATGTTTTGTTCTTATAACCCGCACTACTTGAAATAACAGTGATAATAATGTTTGTTCATGTTGTTGATGATACTGATAATAACGCAGGGTACTCGAATCCGGATGCCGGCTCTATTTCCGAGTCGTCCTCGGATATCATAGAGCTGAACGAGGCAGAGTTGACGAAGAAGCTCGGGAATGCCAACCCATCCAAGCCTAGAAATAGCTGTACGCCTCGTATAGAAACAGACGTTTGACCACACGGTATGACCACTTGTTTCCCTTTTTTGTTAAATATAGGCCTGTATCTGTCTCTCTCGCAGTGTTTCTACTTATCTCACTTAATCCTTTTATCTCGTTTCGTGATTTTCTCACCGTAGTAATATTAGTACTTATGCTTGTCTTCGTTCTGTCTCTATCTCTCGTCGCACAGAGCTGCCATTTATAAAAGGTCAGTAATGCGCTCATGAAAGTAGAAGTAATTTGAGAAACTCCTCACTCAAACATACATATCCCATGTATCCCAACACACTCAACCTTTGATGACTACGTGACCAGAAAAACGATACAACGTCAATGGATCTGAATCCTTTTGATATGACAGTTTTCGTCCATTTTTTGCCAGTCTCCAATGATTTTCTGGTTTTAGTGTCCTCTTTTAAGTGAAAGTATTTACCCTTTTTAAAAAAACACATTCTGACAAAAGGTTCTTACAAAAAAAATATATTTTGTGATTTCGAGAAGATTGGCAAACTTGAAAAACTGCTCTACTTACACTTTGTTTTCCATGTGACGTCGGATTAACACAAATAGTGTCATACGAAAGTGAAAACTACGGGAGTACGTCGCACAAACACGGCATTAAACAGGGTTTGCCGTCATACAGAAGCTACTTCTTCTACTTCTTACAATGTCTCGTACACCAATGCTGTCTACCAGTCTGTATCATGCCCTATTTCAGTTTACCCCGTAAAACATAGGAAAAGCAGACGTGTAGTAGAACTTCTCCTGCTTTGTCAACTCAGAAAGACATCAGTTCTCATTCTATCCTTCAATTTATTTCACACCTTTATAATCTCATATTTAGACCAACTTTTTCTATTAAAATATGCTGGATTCACCTGAACACACTCATTCTGTTAAGTTATTTCAAGCAAAAGTAATGAAACGCGTCTTTTTTCACTCCTTGTCGCCATTTTCTTTCACTAACTCGTCAGCATTATGGACTTGCTTTCCTTATGAACGAGGATCCCCAGAAATGCCAGCATCCATTTTTTTATACCGATCGTTTTTTATGTTTATACTGAACATTTTGGTCTAACGTTGGATAAATTATTTCCGCAAGGGACGTTTCAACTTTCCTTTTTATGAACTTATGCCATTTTCCTGTTCTCTTATTCATGACGCTCGTTTTTACCTGATGATGATCAACATCATCATCAACATCGTCATCATGATGATACTTTACTGTCGTGTCCAACAAGAAGACAAGCCAAAAACTTCAAGAAAGCTATTCTGAATACTACTCACTTTGCTTAATCCTGACTTTCTCTTAGAAGCAGTATATCAGAGCTGTCGTACTATTGTATTTCTCTGTCTGTTCTTTCAACAGGAAATAATCAGCATTTTTACCCACTTTTTCACTCTATTCCAGTCCCTTGACTTATAAATTGAGAACACGACACCACTACCACGACTAGCTAAGTTCTTGAGATGAGTATACTGAAAAAAATAGGAGAGCCTCTAGCTTTGTCTAGTTGTCGCAGGCTCATCATAATGTGTCTAGTAGTCCCAGAATGATATATAGAGTATGAACACTTCACTCTAAACTACCTCACCGTCCAAACCTTTCCGTGGTACAAATATTTTTGCTCTGAAATGAATGCTGGGGTTACGCAAAGCTTCCTCTCTACTTTTCCCGCATTTTAAATCCTCTTGTACTTTTCCTCTTCAGTTAAACTTTCTTTTTTATTTTGTCAGTATCATCGCAGAGTTCATTCTTTTAGCCGTGTGTACATTTTCATGCATAAATATTCCATAAGTAAATTTACCTACTAGCTTTCGTGTAACGATGACTGATGATTAAGAAAGCAGGGAAAGACAAAAATAGTAAAAACAGGTTACTAGAATGTAAAAAACTTAAAATATTTCAGTTTAAAGTGTGAAAATGAACTTGGTTTTCATTGCTGTCCAGACCTTCATATCCGAAAAATTGTTGATGACTATTAACGGCAATATTTTATTCTTATTTACAGATCAACAGACTTCGAATTACAGATAAATAGACCAGTTCTTTGGAAAGGAAATGCGTAATATAAAACCTAACAGCTTCTTCTACAATATGCCTTCCCCAGCTGGGCAGTGTAAAATAGAAAGTTGCATTTTACTGGGCTTGGGGAGTACATGGCACATTCAAGATGTATGGAAGTGCTGTTGAAGCCCACGCTACTAGACACATTTTTAAGAGCATTATCTGCGGTACAGCAGGACTAAATTTACCAAAACCCTACAAAAGTACTTACATTGTAAAAAAAACTCACCACAGATTTTTGTTTCTATTAAGATAACACGGCTTCCAGTAGATTCCTCTGCCACACAATATTATTTATTGCACCGAATAATAGGCAGTTTCTCCGCATCATCATTCATTATATGAGAATGGTATCGCCTTTCTCTCAACAATTGCCGTTTTGTATGTTTGTTGGGTTCAAAGTGGTACAAAAAGGTGATCATATATAAGAAGCATTTTCCGTTTTGAAGTGGCTCTGTGGAAGAAGTAGGCAATACGTCGTTCAGTCGCAGACCGGCGTCAAAAAATTCAACTGTGCTAACTTGGTATTTTTGCCCTATTACTAATGTACACTGAAGAAAAAGGACTCAGTTGCCGTTGTCGTCGTCATCCATGGACAATGTACCCGTGGCTGCAAGCATAAACATATATGTGTTCCGTATTATGTACAGCGTTGAGCAGATACATTCTAGAAACGCTTACGTCACCACATCGTGAATGAGTAAACGGTTTCCATGGGTGTAAGGAATATGCATGTATTATATTTATTAATGTCTGGATTCATTTAAAAGGCAGTGTATATTTTCAGTGCCATGAAAGTGAGGCAAAGGGAAAGATTGAGTGTATTTTTAAAAGTTGAAGGCCTCCTTTCTCACATTACATTTGGCAAGTGTAACTATGAAACTATGAAAAAGGATGGAATAGAACGACGACGAGTTGGAGATGCAATGCTGAGTCCTGTTTTTTAATCCTTGTTTCTTTGAAAGTCAACTGGACTAGGCAGTGTGTTTAATGCGAGTGAAAGTGACCGTCTCTCATTTTTTGTCTCCACCGTGTATATATGCACTAGTACATGAATACATCGGCTCCACAGATTGCCTCGCCGTAATTTAAACAAGTATACAAACGTACATGCAATACACACGCGCTTTTGTGTGCACGAAGCGTGCATATTGTACAGAAGTAAATGTTAAGTACTCTGAAGTATAATAATGTTAAAGGGAGAGCAGGAAGACGGGTTAACTTAAAAGGAAAGACGGGACTCGTGTACTTCTTGTGCGTGTAAAGGAATTGGCTGGCCAAGTACTTGTTTTGTAAATACTAATGCCAGCCAGCGCTACTACCACTAACCACAAGTGCTGCCTTTCCATTAACAAGTGAAGTACTACAACATGTATATCTTTCGAGTAGATATGTTGGTACACTTACTGAATCTGGGGAGAACGGGCATATTTATTATTTAATGTGTTTTGCTGTAGTAAAAAAAGTTAGGATGAAGAAGGGGAAAGAAAGAGTAAGAAAAGAGGGACGGAGCCGAAGAGGAAACCTGGCACTCTGGCAGGCAAAACCTTTTATTACACCACAACCAGCAGCACTTGTTCCTTCATCTGCTGACTGAGTGACTGACTGAGTGTGAGTGAGCGAGGGAGTCGGTAAAGAAAGTAAGTAACAGCAGCAGTAGCAGTGAAAGAATGTATATTGAGGATGACAGAACAGGCCAGCATCAGAGAGTAGTATCATTGTTGTGTAGAATAAGTAGGGACGGAGGGAGAGTGGAAAAAAGAAGACAAAAGAACACAACAAACCAAGGTCTGCTGCTTTCTCTGACGACGTTGTTGTAGACGGAGGCACTCCAATTGACTCCGAGTTTTTGGTGCATAGACCACGGAGAAAACGCTGCATTGATATTGATCGAGTTGCTGAAGCAAAAAATGTACATGTATACTCATACAACAAACACAGTAGCAGTGAGAGTGAGTAGGGAACTCCGTTTGAGTTAGCAGAAATGTCGACGGAGGGAAATGTGTAGGGAAAAAGTGGACGAGAAACCCTTTTTCTCCTCTTCAATCCTATTCCATTCTCATTTTTTCTGTAACCCTCACTCAGTTTTACTTATGCATGTATTGCTACACTCAAGCCATACTACATTTCACACTTGCTCTTCTTTCCTTGTACAGACGATGGTCCTGTTTCCCTTCCCTTTCACTATCCCACCGTTAGCATTAAAACCGCACTTGTACTATACGAAGTAACACGAGTTGTGAGTTTACTACATACATTTTCAATTGCAGCAGGAAGGACTAGCTAGCTGAAAAGTTGACTGTCGAGGTTCGTAGGAATAAGTAGTGGCACAACCAGGTCCACCACTCGTACCCTTACAAATAACAAACTCGAAGAAATGTAACAACAAGGAAAGTTTCCCTCCTCCTTCCCTCTCTTCCTCACCTTACATTTAAGAGTGGACAACGTCAGTCCCATTATTACCGTACTTACATAGAACACTCATAATAAGGAATGGGTATGAAGGAGCCCTCGTCTATTTCAGGTGTTATAAAAATCGCTGCAGCAAGCTGTAAAATATATACATAGATACAGCATTTAGATCATCAGTGTTCATCACTTTGTGCATAATAACAGTGGTGACATTTTAACAATCTTCCGACTTTTCGTCTTAAAACGATCCACGGGTAGACTTTATAATCATGGGAGAGGGAATTTTATGGACCTTCATATCACCCAGGGTTCCCACTAAAGGGAGATAACGTATCTACATGGATGTAGGCCACGCCATTATGTACTAGCCTTCGTACACTAGCCTACGTGGCACACAGCCACGGCATACTACGGGCATCCAAAATA
>JAHZNB010003823.1:0-11657 GCA_027744295.1 Callyntrura guangdongensis
AGCAGAAATATGATGGATATGATTTTGCAAACCTGACATAGTTTATAGACTAATTCTAGCTATTATATATTTCAATTCATATTCCACGCAAATGAATACCACGTCTAAGCAGTGTGGATGTAAAAACTCTTAAACAGTTTAATGGTCCAGACATTCAGGTTGTTAACAACCCGTTACTTACAACCTCCGAATTTTCTTCATCCCAACTGTCGAAACTCCGTTGCATCCTTAGCAGAGACCAAATGGTCTCAACAACAAACAAATTATTACTTAGTTAGCTACCAGATGCAAGTAGCTAAAAATATTATATATTTAAATTACAGAAGAATCAAACTTTTTTTAATTGCTTACACACATAAAAATCCCAATCAGCATCCTTTAGAACATCAGCCTGAGCTTGGAATATAATTGATGCCAGCTTCATGGCAAATAACTTGCAATAGTTATTGGCATCGTCCCGATTCTAATAAATGTTTTAAAATGAAGTTAAAATTGAATATTGCATTAGCAACATTGAACTATGTTATTTTTTCAAATATAACCCTTTTCCATCTCATCATCTTTTCATCTTCGGCAAAATTATAATTCCATCAGCCGTGCCAACCAAATTCAGCTGCGTTGTTAGTGGTTCTGCGCGTAACAACAGAGAAGAAAAAATTAAATTAAATAAACACAATTTTGAACCTCGTCTTTATGAACTAGCTTTAATATTGTTTCCCAGCTTATCTGCATTGCTGGCTAAGGGGAAACTTAGTCCAGATTGAATAAAGTGAAGGGCAGACAGATACATAGTAATTAAGAACCTACCACCTACCGAGCGTGCGCTTTACTGAAGCTGTGCGATTTAAATAGGTGCAAAAAATACTACACATTGTTTTTGCAGCGAAACTTTTTCAGAATCGAGTTCCCCATATTCAAATTGATATTTTTTTACCAACGGGAACCTCTAATTTTCCCAAAACCAACAGCGTTTCCTGGTAAGTGACAACATTATTTAAAAAATCTACCTATACAGGAAAACGGAGGCATCTTTTTTGGATTAATTGTGTAAATGATGTTGACGCAAATTAGTTTTTCATAGTGTAATATAGAAAAGCAAAAGAATTTTTTAAGCCAAAAGCAGTGTAAATTGTAACCCAAGTTTGTTTAAAAGGAGTTCCATGATTCAAAAACATGAGCAGCCATCATTTATTACATAGAGATAAAAAATCTAACCACATTGTTAGGTGTGCGATTCTGTTTCAAATCGTGCATTTTCGCGTTATTTACCATAAATAAAATAAAACTGTTGGTAAATATATAACAAGCATGTATTTTACCGCCAAGTTACGGTGTATATGAATGGGATGGAAAAATTTGTTTATATGCAACAAAACTTTTATTTATATTCACTCTTTATCTTATCATTGAGTGTTATATCTGCTTACTCAATAATCGCTTAAAAAATTGTATACAACTGCTTACTCGAGGAAGGAGACAGTTCAGCTAAAAATGGTTTAAAATAACAATGACTGCATCAAGTTAAAAGCATTTCATCTTTACAGGTTGTGATTGACGAAGGCTGCGGAACCCATTTTTCTCAATGGGGTGAAATATCATTTCTGTTGAACATTATAGTTACTGTTAAAAGTGTGAACACCTTGAACCTAACTAACTACTTGATTTAAACAGATGGTGCTTCATACGCACGTGAAATGCGCTGTAAAATTATTTTTTAGTATAGGAAACTTAAAACCATTTAAATGTTTTTCCAATTTGAGAATGACGGAACTATTTGAAAGTCAAAACCAGAAAGATAGCTCTCGAGGTTTTTAGAAGCCATTTTTACTTGACATGTCAATTTTTTACACTGAATTCGATGTAGATGACTAATCTCTCCGCTGTTACCCAAAAAATCAGATTTCAGGAAAATTTTAGAGTCCGGTCAAAGTACGTATGATTTTGCTTTGTTGTGACTTACATTAAGTTTATCAAGTTTCCGAAGCGATTTTGGTACGTATTTCCGTTGAGGTGCACTGGGGGAAATTTGACCCCTTCCCATTCCCTCTGTTTCATAGCCTATGGGTATTATAGGTGTTGATTAGATTACATACACGTTGGAGGGCAAAAACATTGCAGCACATTTCGGGAGAATTCTATTTACATATATGATACTTTACACTTTTATCCAACTTTTAAAGTTAAAGACATGTCAAATAAAAGTATTAAATTGTTCTTTAACATATACATGCGTAATACCACAAACATTTCGATAGACGGTAGAACATATGATTTGTTCTAGATTAAATGTAAATTTCAATTCATCTGTTCATGTTGATGAACTTAGCTTGAACTCGATGCTTCCGGTATTAAAAGACGTGACTAAAATATCATCACTGAAGTACTTTGTCAACAGTACTAACTACTACTGTGTTAAATATTATGATATTTGCTTTCATGCACTGCGAGTCTGAAAACGGAAAAGGTGTAATGCATTACATTTCTGCTATTAATTTCGCCCTTGGAGTTCACAGGTAAAGGAGGCAACATCGTAAAGTTCTACTACCGCAAAAGTAAAGTACTGTAAGTGATTTCAAAGCATGGGCCCACTTGAAATAAAATTTATTACTGCTAACTTAGTACAATTAGTTGATCTCACTCAATGCAAAACAATGCTGCTAACAATCTTAATATCCAGTGAAATTTTTGGTCGCGCCGACATCGAATCAGTGGTGAGTTATTTTAGATTACCTTATACAAAAGAAGCGTGTCTTTTCGTTATTGACATCGTGAAATTTTTTCGGTATTGTTTGTGAAAAAGCAAGTTATGTTGGCAATATTTTATTTTATTATGTTCTTATAAGAACGACTTTTTTAAATTTTCGGAAACGAAATTGACTCCGACTGACAAAGCATATCAATTTTATTATTTAATTATCAAGAAAACAGTTACTATCAAGAAGTTAATTGATATTTTTGACGCAACTTCCCAATCCGGTGTGGCTGCAGTCTTACGTAGACACGAAAATGCTTAACAAAACGCGAAAACCAGCGGGCTGTTTCGGAAACAAATGGATGGTCTTTAGGGTTTGGTGCTGCCGATGTACGTAACATGGTCATACTGAATTTACAACATAAATTATGTTCGAAATTTTCTAACGCTACAGTGAACAAACAAATCATCTTGGAACTGGTTTCAGTATGACTTTTTGATATCACTGCATATAATCCTATACTATTCGGTAAACATAAAGGTCAGCAAATAAGAATGCTGGGATTTTTGAGACTAATTACAAAATAATGCGCATATAAGTCACACAATATACAATGTATTGAGTTGCTCCCACTCAACTTTCAATCCTCCACTAGTTAATTTAGAGTAAAATGCGAAAGGTCAAGTAAATGTGTTACAATTAGCAAGAACGAAGAATTTGATGAAAAAACCCAAAAATATAGCGTTTTAAAATTTTACTAAAATACATCACATTATTAGTGGATTTTTTACATACATAACCTTATTTAATACATGACCCGATTAGTTTGGATTTATTGTTTGTCAAGTTGATCCCACGCATTTTAGTAAAGAAACGAAATCATAACTTTTTGATAAGCTTATGATTAATATTTATTAGGAATATGCTTTATATGTTTGTCAATATCAATAAGATAAGTTATCCTTGACTTGCAAAGGCTGGCCCAATTAATGTTAATCCTACTAACACATTGGTGTCGTTAAACCCTAAAAATTGTTTCGCCTGTGACTCCTAAGTTTGTTTTATATGGGGGTTTCACTATTCAACGACCACTGACGAGGGCTGTAACATATGTTAGCATAACACATCAGTGACACCTCCGTGAGGTGAAAACATGAGACCCCCTTTCATTTTTTGACGTGGATCGGAGGAGGTTTATGGCGGTTTTGGTGGGCGGTGTTTTGGGAAGGGAAATTATTGTTTTAATTATGTTTCTGCCAAACGATAGAGTTGGTTAATAGCTCAAATTAGTCACGTTTGGGAGCAATGAAGTTACTTACATTTTCTGATTAATAAATGTGAACAAAACTGTTATACTGTTTAGACAATAACTTCGAAATGGTTGCTTCGTTTTGAATAAGCATTATACGAGCATGTAAATCACAAACCCAATACCACCGCTGGATCTAGATGGTGTAATTTTAAGTAACACGGCGCGATTCTACTGGCATATAACGTCCTTACTTCATTTTACTTGTAATTCAGAATTTGTTCTAATTGTATTTTGGGCCTGATTACACCAAAATAAATAAATTTACTGCTTTTGATGTTGAACAGTGTTTGAATCACTGGGTGTACAGTGGAGAGGTGGTGATGTGAGCAATGGGCGAATTAAAATTTTTGTTGAGTGTAAATGCGCCTTTATATAACCGATGCCTTAAATCTGATTATTTTGGGGATAAAGGGAAATGGAATTACTCAAAACGTTTATTTCTACATGAAATTTATTACAAATATTTACTGGAAAAATGTACTCCCCAAAGTCTGCACAGACTTTGCGTTTTCAATTTTTGCTCCTCCTGCCCCATTTATATCTCATGAGCAGGTGCTTTGATATTCTCCTTTTTCTCTTTCGCTAAACACCGATGCTAGTCGGTCGTTTACCTTTAAATATCGAGAACCTTCTCTTCCTACAGCTTCATACAAAACACAGAAAATAGTGTTAACATTGATAGGTATTACGATTAGATACATGTAAAATTGTTACTCATATTGCACTTTCCAAAACGTACATCGTCATACCGGTACTGAATACAAATAACAATAAAAATATACTGTATACTAACTTTCGTACCACACCTTCGTTAGCAACATGTGGTCAGTATAGTTTTAGTCATGGTGTAGTATAACGTTCTTACCATATTTTCGTTGTAATTCAGATTTTAGTCCAATTGTGTTTTGAGCCTGACCACGTACAGTTATCTCCCTTACATTTACTTAAACTGTTTGCAGAGAACCAAACACAGTTCAACTCAATACCAAACATTAAATAGTAAGGATGAGTTTTTGCAACCATACAAACCAACTTACACAGAACATTTATCATCTTTAATCACATTACATTTACACATACTTGAATTGATATTGATATTGGTATTGGCTTTACTCACTGAAACAAGTAATAAGTACGGGTAATACAGTGACTGCAGATTTCTGGTTTGGCTAATGTTTGTGGTCTGTTTTTTCGTGAACATTTTTCTACGTGATTGGACGTTCATTCTTTGCTCAATCACACCCCGATCACAATTAGGTACACTACTCTCCAACAAAGGCAACAAAAGATTATTGGTATGGAATATTCTCTTGAAACCTATTTTAAAATAATATAAATAATCTTGATATACTCATCACTATTACTACATAATGTGTAAAGCTTTCACTAAAAAAATCAGTTGTCACAAAGACCAAATACACAGAAACTTAATCAAACTTAGGTTTTGTCACTGTCCGGGAGTGGGTCATTTTAAATTTTATCCAATAACTCCAATCTGAAAAAGGTACAAAAATATAGGATAGATTTATATACCAAACAACCGAAGGAAACATCAATAAAAAGCTTGAGGAATTTTCAATGTGAAAGGGTAATACTTTTTTAAGGAACAATTAAATGTTATCACTACAAATACATTCGAAGGTTGATATTTACAAACTAATTTACTTACTAGTACGGTTTGTTAGTTCTTAGTTTTGTTTGCATGCCATAACAACAATTTTTTATTCAAGATACAAACTTAGTTAATCACACTAACTTTTTGTCAATCGAATTGACTGTACATTTTATCTACCGTAAATTGAATAATTTTTTACATATAGAGTTAAGAAACTAATTCACTCTTTATTGGACACAATCTCTTTCTTTCGATAAGCAATTGCAAGTAGAAAACTGGGGTAATATTGTATTTGGAAAATATGAATAAAATAATATAATTAAATCAATGTGATTATTTTAGCCACCTAGTTTTTTTCTCGAAATGAGCGGCTGTGAACTGGTAAGAACCGGGATACAGGATGGAAGTTGCAATGAGTTTTCTGTCCCAGCCGACAACGTTAACGTTTCCCTTTTGACTGAAGGTGCCACAATGGCGAAAAAATGGACTAAAAGATGACATGCTTCTTGGAAATTTTTCAGATTACGGAAAATATTCAGAGCATGATATTTACGACCAGGATATAAATAGTCCAGGGCTAGTAGTTAAGCTTCGATGCAAGTTTTTACTGAATCGAATAACACTACGTTTATGGGATCGTGACTTTCGTAGTTATTCATATTACGTGGAAGTTTCCTTAAATTCGAAACAATGGACAAAAATTGTAGACCACACAAAATGCCAGTGTCGCTCATGGCAATTCATTGAATTTCCCGATACTGTGCTTCAGTAAGTAACTTTCAATATTTTTAGATATTAAACTGGATTTCTGTTATGCGGTACTTATGACACCTTATTCAATACTGTTGTTGTAGGTATGTCCGCATTGTCGGTACTCATAATACGCAAAATCATAAATTCCATGTGATGGGGATTAAGGCTTACCGTTTTACTGAGGAGACAATACTGAGTCGAACATGGGAACCAATTTTAGGGACATTAGGTAAAGTACAAACAAAGCTGTGTCGCCAAAACAAATACACATATTAGTAAAAACCTTTTTACCTTGTTGGATACATTAGTTCCAAACACAAATGTAGCCACGCCTGACCATGGGGCTATAGTGTTATCTGGACAGAATCCACATATACTAATAAATGGCAATGTTATCTCCACTGAGTAAGTAAAACAAAACATTTAGTATTATATAAGTTCTTAGATTGTCAAAACGTCATGTAATTTTGCTAAGAGAACAAAGTTTTTATGTCTGCTTTTTATAGTCATACTATGTATGAAATGGGGCAAGGTGACATTCGTGTACAGTTATCCCAGCCGTACATTCTTTCTTCAATGAAACTCCGACTTTGGGACTGTGATGATAGAAAGTATCATTTTGTCGTTGAGGTCTCAACTGACAATAACACATGGACATGTGTTTGTAACAGGTCAAACGCAAAGTCGTGGCAAACTATTACATTTGATCCACGACCTGTTATATTTATACGACTTCTGGGAATAGACAATACTGCAAACAGCAATGTATGTATTATGTTTATTCAATACTTACTTTAAATGCCGCAGTTTGGTTTAAACTTTCCATTGGAAGCATTAGTTAAATATAATACTTATTTCATTAATGAAGTAGCGTCATAATGAAATTTATTTTGCGCTATATAAATCAAATTTTGCTCATTTATTAGGACTTCCATGTGATACATTTTGAGTGTCCAGCATCATCCGGGTAATCGAATGGAAAAACCTAAATGCAACAAAACAATATATTTAGGTCAGTGTTGAATTAATTTTGCTCTTGCTTGAGTATTTAAAATGTTCACAATTTATTTAACTTTTGCCAGTTTTATAGATGATGCTGAACAATTTTAGAGAAAATTTTTTATGAGAATCAGCTCTATCTAGAAAATTACCATTTATAATAGTTACTGATGTTATTGATGTATCCTAAATACACAGTTCAAAGTCAATTCTTTCATGTAGTCGGCATGACAAACTTGATGGGACCATTTGCAAACAACGTTTTCAGTTGTTTATGGAGTGGTGTATTGGATTAATTTAATAAATGTTTGGGTTTAAGGCAAGATTTCAACGCTGCTATAGAGTATTTTATGTAAAGGGCAGAACAACCAAATTACAAAGAATACCTGTATTTATTCGCGTTTGATGTGTGTTGAAAATCATAAAATGGGAATATTACACAAATTGTGTTGGCAACTACCGCGATTACAGTTTACTTGTTTGGTAGTAAGATGCATTTTCCTAGAATATATTCGTTAAAGTGTAATAGATGTTTAATTAGGTGTTTTCCTTTTCCATTTGCATTGTGCCTATAGTAGCATGACTAACAATTATTCGCAGTTAATAGTGTCACTTGCTCGATAGGCTGACTGTTATTTATATGTGGAAAGAAACAAGTCCATGCAAATAATAGAAGAAACAATGTTATTAAAGCATTAATTATACTAGTACTAAAATTGTTGTTTGTTTATGTTATTGTATGATTACGATTACCGTCATTCATTGATATTATATTACTCTCACACCCAATATTTTTACAAAAACGTACTGTTGTGGTTACATTATGCATCATGCACCCTCAGTTAATAATATCAAAGTCACTGCTAATGGAAACTGAGGACTAGTTGATAAATTTCTTAGCCCGGACAAAAACTTAACTATTCTAAGGACTGGTGTTTGCCTTTTGGTTGATTATCGCGACTTCACCAATTATTAATTGACCATTTACTTATGGTTAGCAGGAAAATTATTGCGAGTACAAACTGGACTTTTCTTCAGAGTATAACAACAACAAAGTTATCCCGAAAGCTTAAGTATATATGAGGGTTTAAAAGATATATAAATAAGCAGGTTCTGAAGGTTATAGTTAATGCACGCCTTCACTCTTTAATTGACTGTAAAGTGGACATATGGGCAGCATAAACATATAGCCAACTTGACCTTATCCAACATAAGATTGATAGATTTTTATTTGAAGCGACATATTCAAGCTCTTTTAAAAGCAAACGGTGGTATAAAAGTGTTAATGTTGCTGACGTTAGAAAAAGGTACGGATTTATGACAATACAACAGCGTGGGGACTACATAAACTTTTAAACATAAAGGAAAATTTTAAAGACATCAAATATGACATCATCTATGCTATTAAGCAATCACTGCATAGTGAAATTCCAAGACTTTCTGTACAAAAATTTAAGTCGGAAGGTTTTAAAAAGTCACTTAGGTATCGTGGTATTAATTTATGGAATAAGCTTCCCAAAAATTTGAGATTTGGCGAGCTTTCCTACGAAAAATTCAAATGTATATTAAGAGAAGAACTAATTGGTTTATAATTGATTGTTTGTATTTACTTCTAATTTTATAAGAAATTGTTTACTCTAGTTAGTAAGTTATATATTTTGAACGTGTCACCATTTGGAAACCAGTACCTATTATGATACTGAAATAGTGGCTAGAACGAATAAAAGTGCAATTCAATTCAACAACTTCAGAGTTCAGTTCGTTACAAGCTTATTTGCTGGTTAAAATTTATTTATTAATGCAAACAACAAAACAAATTTTTGGGAAAATATTGTTGCCACCCAACTTACATGTGTAAAATATCATACTATTTACAAAATGATTAAAATTTGCTAATCTGCACTTAAACAGAAAGTGTGAACCAATGCGGCTGTTGAATTTAGCTCTTCTGAAATTTAAATAGTTTTGCAACTTGAATGTAATTTTCATTTCAGGTGTATCAGAGTTTCATAACACTTTATGAACTGATTATAAGAAATTTGTCGTTAAAAATTAAATTGTATTATTAAACGGGGAGAACGATGACTTTTTTAAGTTTAAATTAAACTACGCAATGTAAAATAACATACAGATGGTATTTAAAAAATGTAACTATCATTATGTAAAAAGCAGGAAGAACTACCATTAAGCATGTAATCTTACGTGTGTGTAGATTTTACATGACAAGCAGAAAAATCCAGGATATGCTTCTACAATTTCAGTAAAATTTCAAAATTTTATGTGTTTGTACGCGGCTATTATAATACCTTGCTATGCCTTCTACATAACATTGCGGGTACCAGTTTGTCAAAATATTCATGCAGAAATCAATGACGTTATCTCCAATGTCAAATGGCATTATATTGCAATTGCAGTTGCAATAATAAACTCAGAATTTACAAAGTATTATACATACTAGTACAAAATTAGTAATAGCAAAAAATACACATGTTTATAAACACAAAAAGTGTTTTGTTTATCGCTGATTTGTTTCCTAAATTTAAAAATTGTCTTTGTTCATCATGTGAATGTTTATTCGTGTTTTGTTAATAAGCATAAGCAAAAATAAACATGTTTAAAGGAGCCACTGAGCAATTTATATCAATACATGGGCACTAAGCACAAGTTACGTCAGCCTGCATTGCACCTCAGCTTCTCTCCTTTTGTTTACACTTCATTTCGAATTTGTTGTTAGCTAGTGTAAATTCAATAAAAACTTTGTAAAGTGTAGAGTAGGCACATGTAGTGTAGTGTAGTATTGGCGTTAAAGTCAGCCAATTTAGTTTTAAGGTTTGACCCCCATTTGACCCCAATGGGTTCACCTGAAATGCCCATCTTCGAACTCATCCGAGCTATTGGCTATATCAATCGATTCGCGAAAACAGAATTTCAAAGTTCTTTTTCCTTCAAAAGTTATCGTGCACACGGAAGGACGGACGGCAACGATGGAGGAATCTTATATAGTCACATACACATGTGCCTAAATAAATATGTCCCTTCGTGCTAGGCTGTAAGCTAACGTACTGGCTAGCGGAAACTTTAAATTTGTTTTATATGATGTGGTTGATGATGTTTTGCTTGGTGATAGTAATATGTGAAATTAAACATGCTTAATTGTGATTTTCGTGTTGTTTATGTACAAAAACAAATGAAATTTTCAAACACTGTTTTATTTAAGCTATGTTTGTTTCTCGAAAAACCTGTAGACATGTTTAAAATAAAAATATAAACATGTTTTAAACATGTGTATGTTAAACGGCCATTATTACGACATACGAAATAAATACACCATTTTTACCTAGGTGAAAATTTAAAATTCATCACAAACCAAATCTTAACAACGATAGATGATTATTGTTCAATGACTTAGGTTATTCTGCATTTAGCAATCCTAACTACTTGTGCAACAAAATCGTCGCTTTACAACGACTCACAGTCGTAATAACGTATTAATAATAATTCCCAAAACATTCGTAAGATGATACTAAAAGTTTTATACAGTTTTCACGGAGAATTTTTTGACAATGTTTGGGCACGGTTAATGAAAAAAGGAGCAAATAATCACTGGCAGGCTAATGCCTAGTACAGGGTAATGGTACTTATTTATTGGTACTTTTACTTGTGCTAGTATTTCCAACACGAATTTACATGACACTTAATTTTAGCTAAACTACTTGTAACTGTTCAACTTTGATACATGTCCGTGTAGTCTTACTACAATGAAATTAATTTATTGATGCGGTTTTACACAAAAACGTGCTTCCTGTGAGTTAAAGTGATCAATACTTTACATTTAAACCTCAGGAATTAGAAAGCTATTTTAGATCAAATTATAGTTGCAAAAGGTAATGACATACGCATTGGTCCACCGTGAAATAATGTAAAGAAATTTAAAAAAAACTTTTTTATCATAACTACGAACTAATCTATGTTTGAAACCCCGTGTTGCCCACTTACAGTGCACAAAAGTAAACTTGTTTTTTAGTGTTTTCAATCTATTTATGCAATTTTTGGAATATCTCCCTTTTAACCACTCACAATCAACTATCAATATAGACACATAACTAAATAACTACACAAACAGTTCAAAATAGTTTACGTACTAGTTGTAAAATGCCAATAGATCACTCATATCGTATTATTTCGATGTTTACAGGCGTTATACCACCATTGTGAACTGCCACCAAGGGTCTAACTGCCACCTCGGTGAACTACCACTATTCCCAACTGCCACCAAGCACAACTC
>JAHZNB010003824.1:0-11167 GCA_027744295.1 Callyntrura guangdongensis
GGCTGTTACACATCCAAGCGCGCGCGTCTATTAATAATTTAGATTTCTTCTCTTTTCCTTTTTTACGAGCCTTCTCTCTCCCATTACAAAAATGATGATGACTTGAGAAGAAGAAAAAATAACAACCACTCTCAACCGATGATGCCGATGATGCATGAAAGGACGACATCGTATCCTCATCCTCCCCATCCCGCACCCCGCCCCCTGCACACTTTTTTCTTCCTTTCCTTATTATAATTTTTATAGCCACTTTTATTTTGACAATTACAACACCATTCTCCGCGCTGGGGTGATAATGGGTACTTTCGCTTTCCTGAGAGTTCAACTCCCCCCAGCCTCCCCAGTCATTCCTCCGCGCCTGGGGTAGGTACCGGGATCTTGTTCCAGGTAAGGGTCCACTTGGACCGCTTCTGGAAAAATGAGATCCAATAAGGAAGATGGTCACCTGTGGGTCATCTTGTTCAGGGTTCAGGGATCTCTTGGCAGGGCTCTCAAGAAAATACCGTAGCCCGACTGCAACGCTGTGAGCTAGCTCTGCAAAATGCGTCACATCTCCTGTGTGTACATCTCTGAGTGCAGTCATCTGAAGCCGTAGTTGGGTCACAGTAAAGTCTCCTCTCACTCTAACCGTTCTCTAGCGCAAGGGATGATTGTGTTGCTGAGAGAGCCTCAAAATTACAGCTTTTTACTCCTTCTCTCTCTCTCTCTCTCTCTCTTTCCCTCTCGCCTGCTTCTTCTAACGTCTTGTCCGTTTGCTGCGCGGCAGTATTTAAAGGCTTGACACAGCGCACGGGCTCCTCACAGTCTGCTTTTGACAAGCCACCCTTCCACACACGCGCGCGCGCTTCTTCTCAACACACCACTCATCCTTGTGAATCAAATCCCCCCAAAAGATTTCAGAAATTTGTTTGGAAACCACTCCGCTTGTTTATCCCAGTGTTCCTGTTTCGTTTTCCAAAAAAACCGTTGACCGCGCCGTGTTCGAGTTGTTTCAGTGATCCTGTTTAAAAAATTCGTTCCCAGAGAGACATCATTTCCGAGAGCAAGATGAGAGCTGGACAGTACTCGCCTGGGACTGCGTCATCCTCCTCGAGACTTTGGCTGCTGGCCACGGTCAGCTTGATAGTGTTGCTGGCTGCTTGTGTGGAAAAGGCTAAGGCTCGGCCTCAGGAGGATGGAGGGGCGGCCGCTTCCACGGAGGAAAAAACTGAACCCATGCCAGTAAGTTGAAATCAACTTTTAAAATATTAACTTGGGTATCACATACACCCTCCATACTCCCCTGGGGTTAAGTAAAAAACCCTCCCCAAAGATTTGATCTCTTGTAGAAAAATAGGGCGTTATTGACAGCATTTTAACATCTTCATCCCCTCCATCCTTATTCGGGTCAGGGTTTACTTGTTTAAGTAGATTTGGAGTCACTTCCTCCATAAAAAACCACTCGCATGTCTGTGTGGTCACTATGTCAGGTGTCACACCATTTTTTCGAGAGAGATTTCTCTCTCGAGTCTATTTCAAGATGATGATCAAGAGGACGGCGATGATGACGACAAAGTGTATAATTAATTGACCAATCAATTTCCCCTTCGAGGGACAATGAATTTGTCATATTATTGTAATCACTGAAGCTTCTCTGCATCCTTCATACGTTTTTTTTTGGCGCGGGAGACTAATTACCTGTCCATTTTCCCTTGGGAAAAGAAAAAAAAAATGTCAAAGATATGGACAACATCGATATCTTCTCAATGACGGCGCTACTCACAAACTCCTTTTTACATCTTCTCATTACTATTTACTACAGCCTTTGTTCAAGGTCGTTTCATAATGCCCCGGGATCTTGGTGGTGGTGGCATTAGTCTCTCAAAAAAACAATTGACGCGCGCGCCACCTTATAATTGTTTATTTGAACCCACCGCTGTCCTGTGACAAAAAAATGTACAAAAAATCAACAACCAATTTACGCACTATTCTATTTTTCCTCCAATATTTCTCCCCTCTCCTGAAAACGTTCAAATTGTTACAATTTTTTTCTCTCGCAAAGTGCCTACCAGGCTTGTTCTCTTGAGAAAAACGAAAGGTCTGTGTCCCTGGCAAACAATTCAGCAACGGAGGATAGAGACAGGGAGCGCATTTACATCTTCTCATTACTATTTACTACAGCCTTTGTTCAAGGTCGTTTCATAATGCCCCGGGATCTTGGTGGTGGTGGCGTTAGTCTCTCAAAAAAACAATTGACGCGCGCGCCACCTTATAATTAATTGTTTATTTGAACCCACCGCTGTCCTGTGATAAAAACAATGTACAAAAAAATCAACAACCAATTTACGCACTATTCTATTTTTCCTCCAATATTTCCCCCCTCTCCTGTAAACGTTCAAATTGTTACAATTTTTTTCTCTCTCGCAAAGTGCCTACCAGGCTTGTTCTCTTGAGAAAAACGAAAGGTCTGTGTCCCTGGCAAACAATTCAGCAACGGAGGATAGAGACAGGGAGCGCGGGGGTGGGTTATTGGGTGCATTATGATGATCCTGATGATGGTCACCATGAGCCTGCATCTTTTTTGGGTGACACTTAACGACAATCAGAAAAATGACAGGGATAAAGAAACGAGTAGTAATAGAAAAGGGTACGAGGTACATTACCACTTTAACACTTTCTCACAAACAAAGGCAACTATATAAACGGTTAGTGCAAGAGTGAGCACAAGAGAGATACAAAAAAATATTTACAAAACGCCATCATCCCCTTTGAACGTCTCAGAGGGAGATTGTAGTCAAGAGAGGTCCCAACCTCTCAACTCACCCTCCTAATGAAGCTCTTCTGCTCATTGAATTGATGAGCCCAAAAGCAGAGAATTAAGATAAGTGGTTAGTAGATAAACAGAGCCGTTAAGAAAAAAATATACCTAAAAACGACGACGTTCCCTCTAAATAGTATAATGATTATGATTACGTGTAATTTTATTTTTTGAAAAACGTTTGTTTTTTTGTTTGTTTGTACACCCCGCACCCTTATCATCTTGTACCCTGTTTACCTGCCAGACACAAAAGTCAGGTAGTCAGGTACCCCAACAAACAGCCCAACACACAAAATACACGCATAAGGGTCTTTAGGACCAACGAGGAATAAAAAAATATTTGTGAATAAAGTAGAGAGAGAGAGAGAGAATGGTCAAGGTTTCTCTCTCTCTCTCTCTCTACTGTGTATGTCTTTAGATGGGGTGACCTTCGGTGTCATCTTTAACACAGGAGTAGTAGCAAAAAAATATATATTTTTTTGGTATGTGGCGTTGCACCCTGGCAACAGATACCTTATTTGCGAATAAATAAAAATTGGAGAAATAAACACACAAGTAATCTTTTTTTTTCTTTATAATTTTCCTTATTGTTCCCTGATTAACGAGTCATTCAAGTGGAAAAAGAGAAGATTACGCAAGATTGATAGATTGGTGAAGAAGAGAGGAGGACGACGACAACGTGAGATTTTTTTTTGTCACTCGTGCCATTGCAACTGTCTAACGGCTTATTATTGTTGTTATTACTGTTATTAGAAGATGTTACGTGTGTAGACAGTTATTATCAGGCAGCAAGAAAAAAAGGAGACGAAAAAAAAAAATATGAAAGGAAGAAGAAGAAGGTCCTTGAGGGGGGTAATAAAAAAGTGAAGAGACGGGGTTTCTTTTTTGGTTGGGTGCCGGTGTAAATATTCCTGTAGGCGCCGGGCTCATTACCTGACAAAAAAAAGATTTCGGAAGATTTTTTTGAAGATTTTGCAAAAAAGAAAAAAATAATCTGAGTTTACTATTTTGATTTTGGGTTGATTAAAGCCGGAGGATACGGAATATAGGGGGAAGAGGGGGACAGGGGGGAAATAATTTTGTTTGTAATTGAATGCATTTTTGTTCCCCCCATTTGTGTTCATTTAATTGGAGACATTTTTAAATGGTGAAGCAACGAAAAAAAGAGACACTTTTTATACTCCTTTTTATAGTTTACTGACCGGTGGCTACAATGAGAGGGGGAGGGGGAAATGCATTTTTGGTATTGTTTATTCCCCTTTTGTATTATTTCTTGTGGCATTCACCAAACCCAACAGAAGGGATTTTAAAAAGAGAGGAAAAAGACAGCTAGTTAGAATGTGAACGTTTTGAATGTGAAATGTGAAATGCCAAAACCGCGCGCGCGTGTGTGTGTGTGCACAGGTTGTTTTCAAGGTTGCCCAAGGCAAATTCCGCAACAGATTTTATTTTGAAGTGGAGAGTGATGATCATGATGATGATGACGGCATCGTCGTCGGTGAGAGAAGGTACCTTGCTCTCTCTCTCTCTCTCTCTCTCTGTAATTTTGCTAATTACACAAGAATCCTCTGCGGTGTACTATTTTTATTACTTAATCTCGCCATTCCGTAGTTTACTGCGAGTCATTCGACCGTGGCCAGGATTACTTTGGTTGTGCTGGCTTGTCAATTACAAAACAAATAAACTTGTCAATTGTCAATATCATCAAAAGAGCTTCTTGTCACTAAGCTCCTTCGTCACACAACAGAACCCTACAAACTTTATTTCTGCTGCACCGTAGATTCGTTTAATTATTTTACTCCCCCACCCCTCTACCCTTACCGTTGCCCCCAACTCTGCTATTTCTTCCCTTTTTAATTTTTTTTATTGTTTTGTCAAAAGAACGAGCCAACTTGAAATGTCAAATTACCCCAATCATTACTATTCGAGCATCCAACCCAAGAAAAAGAGTAATTATATTTTTATATCATTTCGTCTCTCTCGTTAATGTTCCCCCCGCGCTCCAAAGTCAAATTTAATTATCCATTTATTTTCTCACATTGCCTCTGATTATTCCAATAATTATTCCTGTCAAAGGAGATCACCTCTGAAGCAACCTTCAGCCCCAACACAGTAGCTGCGAACTCCTTTGTAAATAAATATCCGTATCTATCACCTTCTCTCTTTCTTCCCCCCTCACCCCCTACCGTTACCCCTGGCTGAGAAAACAAACAGAAAAATAGAATAATGAGCCGGTATATAAAGTTGTCGGTATAATACCCTTGCCAACTCGTGATAGCATGGGGCCTCCGGCCTTTCCCTTTCATTTTCTTCTTCTCCTTCCCTCCATCCCCCTATCTCCTCTCGTCGTCGCCTGATTGACGGGGTGACTAATGGGAAAAAAGTGACTGGTCACCATCTCATATTTTCCCATTGTTTCTATTTCTAGCAACTGATGCTCATCTCTCTCACGTCTCCAATTCCTCTCGTATCGGTTGGGGTGCGCTGGCGCGCTCTCTCAGCCAAGCTTTGATTATATCATCGTGTAATAAGCTTATGTACTTATCATTACCATTATTATTACCGTTACAAACAGACACACATCTCAGCTCGGTTCAAAATTTTAGGCCGACTGATTGTCTCATTCTTCTGGTTCCTCTCTCTCTCTCTCTCTCACCCTCTCTAACTACCTTCCCCACTGAAATGCCGACGAGAGTAATTAGCCATAAAAAATGCAATCCTCCTTTTAATCCACACAGCCCATCGGCCACGTTTTAACGAGTGGCTTGTTCCATTTTCCCCCAGTCAATTTTTTTATTGCCTCTCCATCGCTGATAATGATGATCAACGATGAAAGAATGATTAATCATTCGATTCCTCCCCCTCCCCCTCTCTTTTGTCCACACGGTGTATTATCTATTGACCCAGTCAACTTGCAAAAATATATAAAAATAGCAGAGCTCTACCGCTCCTACCAAAATTCACTCCACTGTCGACGATAATCCGTCATCATCATTCCCTCATTTGAGAAGCTTAATTTGATGAGAGAGGCTTCAGCGTTGAGAGGCAGACAGAACCATCATCATTATCCTTCTCAGAAAAAAATACAGCGGGGTAAAAAAAATGAAGATGATTAGGACGCGACGCGAAAAAGAAGGCGTGTCCACCCGTCATGTTCATTCATCATCAACATCGACATCGTCGTCGTCGTTGTTGTTGTTGTTGTCGTTGTCGTCGTGCATAACTTTAAAAAGTACCAACAAATTCCAATTGACTAGCTGGGATACCACTGCTGCTGCTGCTGCTTCTTCTTTTTTTGCAATTCTTATTGCACAATTGCCCACACACGCGAGCGAGCGAGCATTCCTCCCTGACGCAATAATACCAACACGACGTAATGATGACGAAAAGAGGAATAATAATAAAAATAATAATAATAATAGCCACAATAACAACCAGTTTCAATTTCCCTTGCCATTCTATTGGGGTAATGGGAGACGAAGGCGAAAAAAATGGTATGAAAATTAATTTGTGTGAATTGTGTAATGGTTGCAACTCGCCTTGTCTTATACAATCAATTATTATTATTCTTTTTTTTCCTGGGCCCAATTCTGCGCTTCATTAAACATTCCCCATTTTTTTATGACCGTTTGGTAATAATTTAATTAAAAGCTGGCAACCAGAAAATAAACAAGAGTGGAGGATCATAAAAAAAATTATATAATTATTTTTATTCTTTTCCTATTTATCTGCAGGGCATTTTAAAAAAATTATCAAGCAAAAAGGAAAATTATTGTGGACTTGTGTGAGCTCTTTATATGACTTTCTTATTATTCTTGTAATTTTCATTTATTTATTTTGTCTGTTACGCACTGCCCATTGTTATCTCAGCTATGGGGCATCACGAGACACACACAAAGACATGCACTCTTTTTTATAAACGAGAACACCCACACGTATTATAAATGAAAAAATATATATTCTTTAATGAATTTTTCTTTTACCCCTCCCCCTTCCCACTCTCCCCTCACAAAAGACAAGGACTATTCTTCTTCCCGATAAAAAACGCCATCGCCCACAACGTGTCAGAAAGTGACAGTGTCGCCGCCGCTGTCCCTGTTCGATTTCCATTTCCGTGTACTCTTCAAATTAGACCTCTTAAAAAATCTCCCCAGAATCCCAATAATGAAGACGACCTAGATACTAATAATAATATTTTCTGAAAGCTCACACTTTTAATTTCTTTCTCTCTCTCTCTTGATCCTCTCAAGTTAAAGGACCATTTGGTCAAGTCCCTGCAATACCCCTGATACCTCCCCACCTTTTTCCTCCTCTTTGTCGTCATCGTGGTCAAGAAAAAAACGACAATGGTCCAACTATCCCTACAACTGTTACTTTTTTTTATCCTTTTTCCTGTCAATCACCCTCACCGGCACTCCTTTCATTCATTCATCATCATTGTGTCCACCTTCCCAACAATATCGCTCACCAGATTACCAACCTCTCTCTCTCTCTCTCCCTTTTTTCTCGTCATGATCCGCATCATTACTTTTTCTTCCTGAGACATAATGATCGTCATGTTGACGACGACGACAACCCCAACAACGGTGATGATGATCACAATGATACAGATTATTTGTTTTGCTCTTTCCTTCTTGTCAAGCTTGTCTACCACCCCGTCCCCAATAAATCCCCCCTCTTGTAACCGTTGCTATCAGACTACCGTTATTATGTAAACCTTCTATTTCATCCAACACACACACACACACACAACCACACACAAACTTATAGCGTTTGAACGCGCAATATATTCAACCACACTGGCGGTGGCCCACAAAAAAAATACAACGGCAGCAACAGCAGCAGTTTATTTTGATTGCGTACCAATTTGTTTGGCATTTTTCTTAAATATTTCGCTATTATTACCATTGTCGGCTTTCAACGGGCGGCCATTGTGTCCTATCTCTTGAGCTACTGTGCTCCTGCTGCTATTCTACCTTTAAAACGCCAACAAAAAAGGAAGATGGAGAGACAGACGAGAGAAAAATAGGGCCATTTTTTTCTTCTTCTCAGACTCTCTTACATCACAACAGCTTTAAGTGGTATTGGTACTCTGAATTGGTCCACGCACGGTATCATCGTCACCATCGTCATCATCATCATCGTGTTCAGATTTGAAATGAATGACAGCAGAGCTGAGAGAGGCAGGCAGGCAGAAGAAGAGTCAGCTTGACGACGATACCCAAAAGACGCTTGTATAATTTGAAGTTTTTGTGACAATAAGCAAAAGCAGCAGAGGGCCGTGACGCCAGCGAAAATAAAAAATGGTGGTGGTGGTATTAGCTTTCTGATTATAATTGACTAATGTCTTGTCATCCTCATTTTTTTGCCACGTCATGTGAGGATGATGATGATAGGAGTTAGGAGGAGGAAGACGAGAGGGCTGTTCACTTGCATTTTTCAAATGGGAATTGACTTCAGATTAGGAGGGGAGGGGGACAAGGATTTTTATTTAGTTTAATAGATTGTTGGGGAAGGGGGAGAGTAGCATTACCTACAATCAATATAATTTGGAGGAGTGAGGGCGGAACAGGGGGGCAAGGGGAGGGGGTAATCTTCTGATGTATTAGGTTCGATAACGTTTAATTTTAAAGGTATAATTTTAGGAGAGGATATGCCCCCCAATCCACTCTGTTCCGCTGCCCATGTGAACAAGACTAAAAAATATTGAATATGGGAGTGTTTATGAGGATAATGATTGATTTATTTAATGTTGACATTTTTTTGTTTTTTTTGTGGCGTTTCCGTTGTTCAGTACAATTACAACTGGGAAGTGAACGACGAAGAGAGCAAAAATTACTACGGCCACGAGGAAAAGGCAACCGAGACGGGAAGAACGGAAGGGAAATATTTTGTTTGGCTGGCGGATGGACGTCTCATGACGGTAGAGTATTATGTGGATGGTGAGTCCGGATTCGTGCCAAAAATCACCTTCAGCGATCCCAATTTTGCTCCCCCGGCGGCTACAACAACTCCAGCTTAAAGAATAAACTGGAGGAGAGGAGGAGGAGGGAGGTGTGTGTACAATATGTAATGAAAATGACAACCAGCTTTTTTTAACGATCAGGAGGAAAGGTAGATGCTGAAATAATTATGTAGATATTCTTGTTTTGAAAGCTGTTATAATTTTACCAGAGGAAAAAATGTTGTTAAGGTAAATAGTAACTTTTGTTATCTGTTTCAACATTTTTTTAAACATGATTTTTATATAGTTTTTTTGTATAGTAAATATATGTCTGATTTTATTAAAGTTGTAAATTTTTTAAAATAAATAAATAAAAACAACAAAAAATATATGGACTGATTTGATTTATTACGCAGATGAAAGATATCTGAACTTTGAAGCGTCCATAATAAAATATTTTCTCTGTCTTAAACAACCCTTAAAAAAACTTTGTTCCGTTGTTCTGTTCATGTGACTCCTCCCTCCCACGCCTATCTTATTATAATAATATGCTGGTAGCAGCTGCTTGGTGTCAATTCCTTCCAGAAGCCTGCTTTGATTTGCAGGTTGTCGCCAGTCGCACGCTATCCAAACTGGTGGAGTCCGTATGATGATGAACCCATCACTCGCGTTAGTTTATTATGCAGCTTCAAATTAATCTCAATTTCTGTTACCATTATTCCCACGAAGCACGGAAAAATCTTTCCAAAATGGACGACATGCTTTGAAGTCGTACCAAGTGGAACCTATAGGTAAACTTACTTGTGAGCAAAAATAGGGACACAACTTATGTATTATGTATTTCTTCACTATTCGTGCATGTAAACCAAGAAAAGAAAATACGCTGTCTTCACGAACACTCTAATTATATTTGAATAATTACCTATCATAATATCAGTTGACTAAATTGTGGTTCACTTTAGATTTACATAAATATTCGAAATCTGTATTACGCTATTGTTCGCGAGGAGGAAATGGATAATAATAACCAATAAATATTATGCAGAAGAAGAAAAATAGGCAACTGATCATTCCTGACACGACTGGTATCGACTTAAAACCCATGCTACAAGAATAATAGAGAGGAAATAAAATTAACCTTACACAATAATAAATATATTTAATATCATAAACATAAAATTTACTTGGTTTTACAATAGTTTACAATTTAAAATTCAATTCCAATATTTAAAGCGGCGATTGTAAGGAAAAAAGTATAGGCGATGGTTCGAGAAAAACAAGTTGAACAAATCGGTGAATGAAATAGTTTGAAGCGTGAAGGTTGTCTAAAAAAATGTCAGCCTTGTCATTCCTCTTCCCTGCCTGGGAGGAGTGGACGAATTTAAAGTGAACCACGATTTAGTCAACTGATATTATGAATAATTATTCAAATATAATTTAGTAATTAGAGTGTGTTCGTGGAGACTGCGTATTTTCTCTTCTTGGTTTACATGCACGAATGGTGCGGAAAAATGCCTGGGTTCATCATCACGCGTTCCTGTAGGATCCTCCTCCTTTTGTGGGGCGACCGTTGCAGGGGATTGGGTTGAGGGGAGCTTGTTGTTTCCTTGTTCTGCCGTTATAAAACGTCGCCGAGTCACTCCTCCTGCTTGCCGGAGACATGAATTTTCTATGAGGGAGTTACGGTAGTCGGACTGGAGATGTCGAGCTTACCACGTGACATTGGTTACCCCCACCACCATCCCTCCCCTCCAGTTCTAAAAGTCACTTCACTTTTTCTTTGGGACACTGTGACTGATGACGGCGTTCGTGTTCGGTGGTGCATTGCCCGAACATGTGGAGAGGAGGAATACGCTGCCTTTTGATTATCTTGCGTGGATCCAAACTCCTCCAATAATAGCACTCTTCCTCCTCCTCGTCACCATTCTCATGATCAGCCTCATGTTTTGTCCCCAAATGCTGTTCCAGGCCAAGAGCGCTACTACCCCCGTTAAAATCCCATACGTGTTGCAAAGGAAACTAGCGCTGCCCTAGTCTGATAACCCGTTATCAAGATTGGGAAGAGCCTCTTCTACTTGTTCCTCCTCCACCATGGCCGTTGACACACCTTTCTTCTTCTTTGTTGTTGTAGGAGGGAACGAGCCAGTGGGGCTTCCAACTGAAAAAATAAAGGTTAACTTGGAAGAATCTAAGATGGACGAGGTATGGAGTGTTCACATCTTCTCGAGACTCGAGTGGTTAATACGAAATGGGAAGGTGAAGCTAGGCCAGCGTTGACGCATTCGTTGTGAGTTTAGAATTGAAGCTTGTTTTTCTCCAGTAGTCGTCCAGTAGTCGTTTCTGAGGACTGTGTCGGGGTGTAACAAAAAAGATGAATAAGAACCTTCGAAACCTTTCTTCGGGACTATCAGCATAATCTTAGAAAA